>JARHVA010002898.1:1442500-1655000 GCA_037957365.1 Torreya grandis
GAAGATAAAATCTAACTATTGAGATGAATTAAACCCAAATATTATCAAATATCTTTAAAATTAGCCATATAAAATGTACTAGTCTAATGAAAGTCACAAAATCACTTAGGTGGGAATGATGAGCATGGTGGTTGACTATTTGTATGAGGAACTTGTCCTTGTGAAATTTATTTTTGTAAGTGTCTCTTATATTATCTATAGTTCTATTCCAAATGCACTAGGGCATTGTGAAATGTAAAAAAATATGCTGTATGATGATGTGATAAATCTTTCATTGAAAGCTTCAATGTTGGTGGGCATGGTTCTAAAGATAACATCTATAGAGAAACAATATTATACATACTAAGAGACCTAAAAAAGGAATCAAATTGGTATTAGGATCAACATATAGGCTGATAGGAAGATATTAATGAAATGACTCATTTTACATGCTCAACTAAGAAAAAGTAATCCAATTAATGATATATTTTAAAGATGTTTGTTTGCAAGATTATTAAAGGGTTCATTTGTAACATATAATTTCATATGTTTTATTGAGTGTATCCAAACAAAATTCATCACATAAGATATAAACATAATCATAATTTGGAGTGGTGAGATCCACATGGAGGGATTAAAACACAATATGATTAGGAGTAATAGGAGATTTCTTTGGAATAATAATTGTAATGTTTGTATTATTAGTTTCCCTCTTAATATACTAAGATCATAAGGTTGGAGAAAATTTATGAATGGTACTAGGATGAAGATCATTTTTTTAAAGATTAATCTCACTAGGTTCATTATTTTCATAATTATGAAGGTCGTATGGGATGTTTCCCATAAGATCAAGGTGACCACTTTAACCTCCAATTAAATTAAAGGGAAATTTGAAATGTTTACTCATGGAAAAAAATTATTGAGAGACGTTAAAGGGTATGGATTTAAAAGACACCATATTGTTGGAATTACATTGGTATCACCTTGAATTTTGTAAATAGATCCAAATTAATACAATTTGATGATTTGACATGCAAAATAAACTATGGTTTTAATTAAATAACTGATCTAATAAAGTATAATCACAAAATTAGATCATAATATGATTTAAATAAGATAAAAATATTGAAGGATATGACCAAGACATGTCGAGGGGGCAACCTAAAACACCTTACAATAAGAATATAATTTATAATATGATGATTAAATAGTAATCACTACCTCTTATATATACCCTAATTATGTTATGAAAATTCTTTATTATAAACCTATTAACAATATGGAGGTATATAAATAATCACATGACTTAGTTAAAGGTTATGATAACCATAAGTCATCCACAAATATCCCAATACATGATATAAGTTAATGACATAACATACCCCTCCCATTCAAATTAAACTTTTTCCTCATTATTGATAATTATTGGATGATTATATAGGGACACTTCGTCCTCCCATGTTTCATCTTCACTAGATAGATTCCTACACTTAATTAGATACTCTATAATCACCCTCATCCATAACTTCCTAGTGCATGTCCAAATTATTCCTTTTAGTTCTTAAATTAATCTTCCCTCCTCATAAATATTTAATAACTCATTTTAGGTTTAAAATATCTCTAATTCCATTATTAAATTAGGAAACATAGAAGACTATATGCATTTTAATTGATATCAAGGTAACTCTAGTTTCTTTGTAACACTACCAATATTTTATAAGTATAGATAAGGGTCATAATACTTAGGTTAATTATTTTTATCCTTATTTAATTTTTTCAATGACATTTAATTATATGGATGTAAATGCATAAAAAAATCATATCTAACTTCAAAATGTCTTTCACTACAATGTTAGTTAGCTTTTAACTTCATGTAGTTTTGTGCCATTACTAAGTTCTATTTAATACTAGAGAGTACATATTGATAGTGTTGAGTGTGCTCTTAAAATGGTTGATATTTTAGATACACCATAAAACATTAGGTGATATATGGTGGATGGTACCCATACAATACCAAAAATGGATACATTTTGGATGAGGTATTGGAAGAAGTGTTATACCACCATTATGCTAGTCTTAATCATTGAACTCATATCCACTGTTTATCGAAATATAAACTATTAAGATAAATATTGAAACACTTGTTAACTAAATTATTTTTATCATCATATTGGGGATGATAAGATGAGATAAAATCCAATTATATACCAAAAAAATAGAGTAACTTATTCTAAAAATTATTAGTAAATATGGGATAATGATAACTTACAATGATTTATGGGTCCCCATAGATGTTTTGAAATATATCCATCAATGCATTTGCTAGTGTACTTAATTAACATGGATGCGATAATGATAAAAAATGGGAATATTTAGTGAGTCTATCCTAAAAAATCATTGTGATTTTTTTCCTTCTCATTTTTTATAGGTATTGGAGAAGCCAATACAAAGAATTTATTTCATGCACTGAGTTGAGCACAAAAAATCTGAAATATATTTTAACACATAAATAATATTCTAATATATTTCCATGCTCATTAATTAAATCATTCAACACATAATACAAATATATAAGAATATGATTCCTATAATTTCTCTACTAATTTCTCTCACAAATAATCTCCAAACTATATGCGACATTATCTTGTTATTCCTAACAATATAACATCAACTATCTAATACAATCTTACCATATTAACCATATGGTTACTAAAAACCCTATAACTAATATTTACCTCTTAGTAAATCAACCATAGTAAATAATAAAACTTACTATTTACCTTTCCATAAATACCCAAATTCACACAATGTGAAAACTAATCCCAACATTCCCCCCCATATTTTTTACATGGTACAGTATATCTCTTTTTCTAATTGTAGTGTGTCACTTCTATGTGCTCATGATCTTATCTGCATATATGTGCCATTGCACATCTCTTCCTTAACACTCAAATATAATTAGTTTTCATAGGTTCAACAATAACCTTAAAAAATGGTTTTCATAGGTTCACCAATAACCTTACAAAATGGTTTTCTCATGTTCATCACTAACCTTACAAAATGGTTTTCTTAGGTTCACCACTAACCTTAAAGAATGGTTTTCTCAAGTTCACCACTAACCTTAAAAAATGGTTTTCATAGGTTTACCATTAACCTTTCATCATGATTTATATAATGATTTTTAGATCAACATTATCCAATGTAAATGTACAAAAAGGGTTACATGGGAATATTATTCACAAGGGAGCATGTATAACTATTCTTATTTTTCACACATGCTAAAAAAAAATAACTACCACACCACTTTGAAAAATGAAAATAACACACCACAAAAAATGTCACCAAATCATTGGTATGGCCCTATCATTGGAAATTGATGAGAGGTCACTAAAATAGCTCCATCCTCTATGTATCCTCTAGCCTCTAGTGGGTTGTTGCTCACTCAGCACATGTGTTGAAGAAGCTCAGATTTAATTTTTCCAAGGGAGATTCTCCCCCAATATGAATGTCATTTACATGAAATAATTCACCCATTAAAAATAATTGATTTTTAAATTTTGACAAAAATATGACATTAAAATTTTGGATTTTGGATGGACATACTCTTAACATAAAAAATTAAACTTAACTAATCCTAAAGACAATAAAATATAGAAGACTCAATGAATTTTTATACTTTGATTCAATTGACACTTCATTAAAAATTTTGCTAACCAACTTTAAATTCCACACATAAGTAGGTATAAACCTATACATCAACCTAAATAATAAACATAACATTAAAAAAAAAACCTATTTAAATTACACAAACCACATAAAATTGAGAAATTTTAAACCTTGAAACTAAATGACTCAACAAGACTATAAAAGATTAAAGATCATGGATGAAATCCAATTAAATCTTGGATTAAGTAAGAAAAAAGACTTTAAAATAACTTTAAAAATAATCTAAAACATAAATCACATACTTTCACTTAAAAAATTAAAATAGCTAAGGAAATAAATAAAAAACCAAACCCCTAAAAAAACATTATTATCTTCCTCTATAAAATTTGGCTGCATGAAGCATGGCAGTGGAAATTAGAAGATATGGGTTTGAAAAGAGATGGATTTGAATCACACATATGATTCTCCATGTATAGTATCTATTGATGATTGATGCACTTCTTTAGCGGTGAAAAATAAATATGCAATATGCTTGCATTTATTGTGCTTCTGCATGCATCAAACACTTTCCTAAATGAATTACACCAATAGATTTTTTCTTAGATGTCACTAATCTATAGAATGCATTGTAAATTTTTCCAAAATATCCTTTAATCTTGCATTTTTCAATATTCTTGGACCAAGTCAATATTCCAAGATGAGAAATGATTTCAATCTTATGAGAATTTATGGATAACAATACATTGAAACAAGGATACATAGCTATATAAAATGAATGAAATGTTTACCATCTGATTAGAATTTCAAGAAACTTAAAAAAATTATTAGTTTATGGATGTGTTATCAACATGTCATGTATTTCAAGACTACATCTAGGTCTAAGATAGAACTATAGGTAATTCCATATCATAGTTTATATAGAAAGGACTAATTTATAATGTATAGATCTGAGCACTTACTAGAGCTGGTTATCATGCCTCCCTTAATTGTGATGTCCTTCCCTTCATTAGCATGAAAAATAATCTTCTAATGATATGACCATAAAACTCTCACAGTCAAAAAATATTTTAACCTAAACACATAAAACTCACCAAAAAATAAAAGCTATACAATTTATAATGATCATGTCACAAACTAAACTTAATGAATTAGGGCAAGGGAAAATAATGCAACTACCCCTACAGACAAATTATTCTTCCATCTAACTAGGTACTTACTATGATAACAATGATAGGTATTGGATAAGCCAATAAAAATAATTTATTTTATATACTGAGCCTAGCATAGATAATCTACAATATATTTTAACACATAAATAATATCCTACTATATTTCCATTCTCATTAATTAAGTCATTTGGGACATAATACAAATATATAGGAATATGATTCCCATAATTTCTTTAATAATTTATCTCACAAATAATCTCCAAACTATATGTGACATTATATTGTTATTCCTAATAATATAATATCAACTATCTAATACAATATTATCGTATTAACCATATGGTTACTAACAACCTTATAACTAATATTTACCTTTCAATAAATCAACCATAGTAAATAATAAAAAATACTATTTACCTTTTTGTAAATACCCAAATTCACACAATGTGAAAACTAATCTCAACATTTTTATATATTTATTACAAAATACATGAAAACCTCCTCCCACCTATAGATATAAATAGATAGAGGTTGAAATAGACCTAGGGTCTTGATTATCTCTCCTCTTTTTACTGACATGCTATACATTCTTCCAAAAATTATAGAATTCCCTCTTTTTACCTTCACAAAATAAATCCTACTTGACTCTTTGTTAAGTTTTCAAGAATATTAAGTGCCTACCTATTGGATAAGCATGAATTTTCGTAATCACCTTATTCTTAAGTGTTAATTATTTTTACAAGTAAAACTATCCTTATACCAAAGAGCATCTCCTTTCCAAAAAAAATATCTTACGTGTTTGGATCTTGTTGGATATTTTTAATAATATATATTATAATAATAACATATTCCCACTATAATCTTACTTCATCCACCAAGTTGGATTTTAATATGAACATTACACATAGTATTTCCTCTATGGAATCATCCTTCCCAAATAGTGCATTAGACATGACCTTATTTTTTCATTTATTGTATACAATCTCAAAGTCATATCCCAACATCTTATTGACACATTTTTTTTTATTCTTATGGAAACACATATTCTAATAAGTATTTTATACTATCAAGTTATGTATTCAATTTAAAATGTTTGTCTATCATATATAGTCACCATTTTTTTAATGTGTGAAGGGAGGTCATAATTTCCTTCTCATAAATAGGCTTTATAAAATTATTTAATTTGGGTGGATGACTCTCAAATGTAATGGGTTGTCCTTTCACAAGTACCACACCCAAGCCATATGACTAAACATCACATTCTAAAATAAATGTTTTGGAGAAATATGGAGTATTTATAAATAATGTGGTACACATGGAATCATTTAGCTTATCAAATTCTCATGTGTATACCTAATTATAATGGAAGGAGTCCTTATTTGAAAAGGTTTTGAGTGGTTTTACAATATTTCCATAATTTTTTTAATAAAATGACAATAGTAATCTATGAGTGCAAATAATTCTTATATGTTTTTAGTGTTTTAGGCACTTTAAATTCTATCATAGCCTTGATATTGTGAGAATACATTTTTTTTTGTTATGTGAAATAATGTGGCTTAAATACTCAACCTCCTTGACTCTAAAATGTGAATTTTGAAGGCTTGGATAAAGATAGTGTTTTACAAGAATATCCAAAACTTGATTCACATGGCATAATTATTCCTCCCATGTTTTTATGTATATTAAAATTCATCAAAGATAAATAACAAAAATTTATGTAGAAAATGCCAAAAAATAACTTTGATATGTAGATGGTAAATTAGTGACAAATAAAAACATCACCAAAAATTCATAATGACCCTCAAGGGTTCTAAAATTTGTCTTATGAATATCCTCATATATGATTATGATTTTATGATACCCAAAACAAAGATTGAGTTTTTTAAAATAAATAACACCATATAATTCATCTAAAAATAATTAATTACATGAATAGGGAACTTATCTTTGATGGTGTACTTATTGAGTTCTCTCTAGTCAAGACATGTGTTAGGTGTTATCTTTGTGATACATCATCACCACTAGAGAATAATAAGCATTATAACTACAAGGAATAATACCTAATTATAATATATTATATATGATATTTTCAATCTCACTCTTCTATATGAATGGGTAACTATGAGGCCTAATTTTGGGTGGTTGGCAAACTAGCACTAGTTGAATGGATTAATATCAACCAATTTTGCGATAGATTCCTTTCAAAAAAAATTAAAAATATTGATTGATCTTCAATAATATATTGCATATATATAAATGTTGACCAATTTTTTGATTGTGGCTCTATTTAAAATATTTGAGACACAAACCCATATTCCACCTTTTTTATAATCTTTTGTATCTAATGAGAACTCACCAATTATGGGGAATTTGAACATAACCAATGCAATTAAATTTTTCCATTTGAATGGAAACAAATCAATATCTCTTGTAAATTAATCATAGTAATTCCATAGGTAGTTATCCATTAAAATCCCAACAAAATGTTGTATACTCCTCCCACAAGAATGGAAATCATAGGGTTATCTAGTCAACATTCTCCCATGGAGAGTTTAATATTATATAATTAAAAAAAAATCTAATGGTACCACTAATTATAATCATGAATTGAAAATATGGATCTAGATAGACTTGAATTTGTGAGTAATTATGAATTATTTCACTATTATCACCTTTTATTTTTTCATAAAATCCACTATATCTAGGGTTTGTGGAGGTCTAATTATTGAAATTGCATGGTAGGAAATAATTATTTGGGTTTATTTTTATTCCTCCCCTAGTTCATCATCACCCTATAGTGATATTATTCACCCTCTTATTATTAATTGGTAACATTTATGTCCTTAATTATACTTGTTATCATAATTAAAACATATTTTTTTTCTCTCCTCTCTTTAATTTTTTGAGGAGTCAGTCTAGTAGGTTGAGGGAATTACTATGCTAGAGTGATATTATCTTTTATACTTGTGAATGATTCCATTTTGGTGACTAATTACCTATAATCTAATCTAAATGACATGAAAATAAATTCATATGCTAAAATTAGATAAAACACGTGCACCTCATGTTGGATGTGGGCCTAACAAGAAATAATTCATTTAAATTTTCATACAAGATTTTATCCGCTCATAAGGTAATATTTTGGAAATACTAAATATATTACTTGAAAGATATTATTTTTTGTAGTTTTTATAACTAGCTAAACTGATTTTATATCACACTATTGTGATAGTATGCGTAGTTAATCAATTTAAACATACACTTCCTATTATTTTGAGCAAAAAGGCATCAATACAAAATGAATTATTCAAGTTACAAATATAAGTATGACATTACCACCTTTTATCTACAAGATATATAATGCAAATTTAAAAATTTCTCTATTTGGTTGATTCTAGGTGACCAGATCTTTCCCATCAAGCTTATACATTCCTAATTTTGAAATCATGTTCTATGCCCCCAAATGGGAAATAATTAAATGTAGAGGCTAAGTTGTATTATGTCTTGTATTAGATCAAAATTATTTAGTATGAGCATTAATGAATTGTAGTTTATCTAATGAATTCAATTGAAAATTAAAAAATTTATATAGTCTCTGCCTAAGCTCATCCAATCATTAATTGATTTTGTCTAGGTCTCTTTTATTGCCCATATTAGACTATATGGTTTGGAAATTTTACTCAATATGGCTTACATTATGATATTTAATATAAAACCAAGGAAATAAAGATCCAAAAAATCCTATTTTGATTCCATCTCATCTTTTTTAGGAGTTTTCTTGGAGTTTCATAACCCTTTCCTTAGCCCCAAGTGTGTGTTCTTTCCATGCAAAGGCTTGAAAATGTATAATTTATTTTCACCTTTGACATAACTTTGACCAAATAGTTTCAGACTTAAGTTGGGCTAAAATCTAAAAATTTAAATAATAGTTCACTATATATTTTTGATAAATTTCTAAAAATGTAAAGAAATTACTAAATTCTTAAAATTGAGGCCTATATAGTGAAATTAAGAGAAAAAACATAAAAATCACCATAAATCACTAAAAATGATCAAAAACTAATTTTTAACCATATATTCCTTTAATTATTCTCCAAGTTTAGTAAAAAATTCTAAAAAAGTCACGATACTTTATGAGATATAAGTGATTATTCAAAATTAGGGATTCGACCACATATTTTCATAAATTTATGTTCTAATACAAATTGTAATGAAATTAATACACCACTAAATTAAAATCACAAAAATATATCAAAATGTGATTGAAGTAAGAGTAGAATAATTAGTTATATTAATCAACTATTTTGAAGGGAAACCTATAAAAACTTACAATAAGAAAATTTCCCAATATGTTGATAAACTACTAACTACTACCTTATATATACCCTAATTATGCTATTTAAATACCCTAGGCCAACTTTAATAAAAATATGAAGAAATATAAAATATCATAAGAACTAATTAAAGGTTATGATATCCATAATTAAACCACACATAACCTAATACACACTATAAGTTTAGGGTATAGCAATGGCACTCATGTGATGATTCCAAGATATAAAAACAAGAAGTTATAGGATATGGGAAAGTTGAATATCATAAATTTTGACCTAACCATTACAATGGGTATTGTGATAGGAAGAAAAATTCACCCCATGGGTAGCATTTAACTTTGGCCATATTATTAGCATGTGCTATGACTGGTCTTATGGTTGTTTATAGAATACATAATGGATTTAATGAATTACAAAGAGGCAACACAAGTACCTAAAATTTCATCAACAAGGCATATCTTGACTTGGACATCACCAATTAGAATCATAACAAAGAGAGAAGGGTCATTTGAATGAATAAGTATTTTATTGAGAATCATAACTTGGATTGGAAATTTCAATGATAAGGCTTGGTCTTTGTCATATCAATTTGGATAGACACCCCTTCACATTGCTACATAATACTTTAATCAAAACTAGAAAAGTGGGGTCTTCCCCAAGGTGGTGGTTCATGGAAAAAAGAGTTTTCATTAAATTATTTCAATGTTTAGGAGAGGTACACATAATCTCAAGGAATGTAATATGACTAGGGATATTAGAGAGATATTTATTGGGGTTACTTTGAGGTTTTGATAAGCTAGAGATGATTATAATTAAGAAATAAATGTTTGATTTGCACTATGTTTGACTATATAAAGTTATAAACCTAAGTTTTGATGAGTTTTAATTTATTTAAATTGTATCACAATCCCAATATAGTTGGTTTAGTTACAAATAAGTGCATCAACACAAGTGACATAATTTATAATTTAAAAGAATATATCAACACTAATGATTTAGTTGAAATATCAAATGATTTCATCAACACAAGTAATATAGTAGTAGAAACAAGAAACTATGTCATAGCATGTGATAAAGTTACATAAATATAATATAGTATTTCCATAGATTATATAGTCAAATCAACCAAAGTTAATTGAACTATATTGGAATGGTTAAAACCATTATTATTTTTTATTTTTGTTTAAATTTAGAGGATTTTGAAGGGATATAAACTGAAACTCAACATGTAAGATAGGCTTTGATAGTTATATAATCTCCAGGAGATGTTTGAGGCTGATTATGAGTGTTTTGAGAAGAATAAATATAATATATAATGCATTTCATTCTATTCATATTAACCAAGATTTTTAAATGAGTAGAATAATTAGGGTTAATTAAATATTATATGACATTAGTATTTGGGTTGGATGAGGCAGATTTTATAGTTGATAAGAGTTGTTATTATCTTGAGGTTGATTATTATTGTATTTAAAATTATTATGAAGAGAATTTTAGTAGATCTCAAGATGAACATTAGATTTATCAAGTGCATCATGTTTAACCTTACCCTCACATATTTTTGAAACTTTATCAAAGGATTGATAGCGTTATCTTCTCATAACACCATGGTCAAATTTATGTCCAAGGATAAATAAAATGATAGAGTATGAAGATAATGGAATTTTTCATGAGAGTGACCCCAATCAACATAAAACTAATTAAAATTTTGGTTGTCATACCATTGAGTTTTTGGTCATAAGTCATCAAGTTTTATAGGCTAAGGTCTAGGAAGACTTCTCCTAAGCTCTTCAAAGGCTACATATTTTAACCTAATTTGGATTAATAGTGAATATCAATATAATTAATATATAAATTTAAAAATTAATTCATATTAATAGATATAGGATTCAAGCATACAACTTAATGTAAAAGATAGACTGATTATTTTGATTTGATAGGGGCATAATATGCTAAATATGGGAATTAATAAAAGATCATGACACATATTTTCTAATTAAGTATTTAACTATGATTATATCATGAAGTTAAAAATCAAGGATAAATAGGTCTATATTTCACTCAATTTCAAAATTGATCTACTATCTATGTTGGGTCAGTTCCTAAGATTTGGCTTAGTACTATCAATTTATACTAACTTTCTAGTATACATTG
Organism: Torreya grandis; assembly: GCA_037957365.1. Taxonomy (NCBI): domain Eukaryota; kingdom Viridiplantae; phylum Streptophyta; class Pinopsida; order Cupressales; family Taxaceae; genus Torreya; species Torreya grandis. The sequence continues at coordinate 1,453,803 of JARHVA010002898.1, forward strand.
ACCAACATTGAAGTGTGGCATAGTGATTATGCAATCCCCTATGAATGTTTTTTCTTGCTCTATGTTTTTGATCTTGGGATTTGATGATGCATGTTGACTAGAAATTATCATCCTTTACCTTGAAACCCTAGATGTGCTTGTGAGGGAATTTAAATTGTAAAAATGGGGTAAATGTAATGGATTGAGATAAACCCATCACCCCACTTGATGATTATCCACTACCTACATATACAATAATTAAAACACATAAATAAAGTCACATGTAGTTCTCCCACCTTATGTGATTATGATTATTCACTGTGTATGTAGCTAATGATTTATATTGATACTTGAAAATACTTTATTTGACTTTTATTTGGAGCACTTCAAACTTGGATTATGAATTATCTTAGTGATAGGTATGAAAATTAGGAATAATTTGGTAGATTTTCTTAATGTGAAATAGTGTATAGATGTATATCAGATAAGTGAAAATTCAAATTTTGAATGAGACTTTGATTTTTTATATATGGATCCATTTAAACAATTCATCATGCCAAAGACACACTAGGATTATGGGTTGGCCCTAAATATGGGTTTAATTTTATAAAAAAACCATTTCTAGGAGTGGATCATTTTTAACTAACATAGGGTGTTATCAATTGATGATAATGAATGTAATTGATGAAATTGACATGTGTATAGGTGCTTTGATATAAGAGTCTAGAGATGTTTATGTAAGATATTTAACATGTTTTAAATAGATAATGAGGTTCCTATAGGTGTATAATAGTATGATGGAAAGGTTGAATTAGATGATAACCTAAAACTATGAGAGGATGGTAAATTAGTATTTTTCTTGAGTGTTAAATTCATGCCTAGTAAATGTGTGTCAATAGTTTCATTATCAACTATTGAAGACCAAATTTTAGTATCTAAAAAATCCATAATTTTATTCTAGATATGGAATTTATAGAGTAAAAGGATAAAATGTACCTAATTATGTGAAACACACTTTAAATTTTTGGAGATGGATCTAATATACAAATTTTATCCATAAAAACCTATAATTAATGTGTAGCCAATATCTATATGCAAAATATTAAATATGGAAATTGAAAGAGCAAGGTTTAGAGAACACTTGTATTTTGGTGTAAACCATGTTTCTTTCATATCTTATTAGAGATGATGCTTCCTTATTGAAGCATTAAAAAATTAGAGTGATCATGCCCTAAACTTGTGTAATTATGCAGGATCCTGAGTTGACAAGGCAACATTCCCCAAACCTCATGAATGTGGGGAAAATTACACATTGTACCAACCTAAATAACTATTCAATAAATTATAGAGAGAATCATGTGGCTAGGTTCAACTCAAATATATCACTACATAAGTAATTGAGATAACTGATCAAGCAAGGTTTGATCAAAATAAATCAACCACTATAGATGGATTATAGATTAAAATGTAATGTTTTACTATAATTTGATCAATTTAGATCTATATAAATTAAGAAGCCATGATTGAAATGGAATGAATAATTTTTATGTCTCCACCATGTGAACATGTTTTATTATGTAGTTTTAATAAATGTATAATATAATGCATGATTGAAATATAATGGAACATGTCTATGCTCTTATCATGACTACCAATATGATAAGTTCAAAGTGGAATGACAACCATTTTCCATTCAATTATAAATGCATTTTTTATATGCATGAACCAATATCATGCCCTTTGGATTTGTACTAACTGATATAGAATGATATGCATATATATGTAAAATTTGATAACATTTATCTAAAATGTATGTGTAGTGAAAAAACATAGATTATGTTCATGTAAAATTTTATACATATGCCCATGAATATGCACCCAAATGTGTATGAATATGTGCTAAAATGTTTGTAAAATTAATGCATATGCCCTTTTACTATGTACTATTATGCCAATATATGTCATGTATCTAAACCAATTTGATAGCTGAACCATTTGAATCTTTGAAATTTATGAAGCCTGCACTCTAATCTAACTTTATGCTAATAGAGGGTTACGTCTCTATGAAAATCCCACTATAATACCCCATTTTGAGATGAGGGGTATATCCTATAAGTTACACACACACACACACACACACACACACACACACATCATGGCATATATAAATATATAAATATTTAATAACATTTGATTATGTGGAGAATATGCCATCCTAGTAATGTATATGTCTATCAAGGAAAGCATGTAACATATAGAATGTAGGGCATGTAAATGTCATGTATAGATAGGTGTGTAAATTAATTAACCATGTAATATAAATGTAACTAAATAATACATGATATAAATCGTGAAACTCCTCAATGATAGAAATATCAGAAAATACAATTGTTAAGGTCGCATATAAACCAAGGGTTATGTAACAACTCCATTTTTTATATTCAAAGAGAGTAATAACACACATTATTATTACTAAATGACACAAAAAATTATCTAAACAATTTAGACTTGTTCGTATACCAATAAATAATAGGAAATGAGTAATTATTTACACTCATCGAGGATTAAAACTTCACGAGTGGACCCTATAAGGAAGTGTTTCATCCATTGTTTGAATTATATTTAGGTATTTATAAGTGTGCCATTTCACCCTAATAAATTGTGACCTAAATATTTTTTCCATAGTCATTTTTCCCATAAAATCAACTAAAGAGACTTAGCCTTAGGTGAGTTTCTATTATGAAAGTCTTTTATAGGAAAAGTAAAAGTATAGAAGAATTCCATATTATAATCTTCATTAATTTAAATTATTAAAATATTTCTAATAAAATATACTAAAAATGAGATGCTTCTTATTTATATAATATGCTCTCCAATCAAGAATATAATACACATATCTTAATACAATTGTATAACTAAATGGTTAAATGAATTAGTCACAAAATCATTCATATATTATTCATAATTCCTTTCAATAGAAACATAAAATATTAAATATTTATGTCAATGGTTATTCATACCATAAATGGAAATAATCAATTAAAAATAATCATTATCTAGCTCTACATTATATAAAACCTTTAGCCATGTGTTATTCACTTTAATATCAAGATAAATCATACCTTTCATAATAAATTAAGACCATCAACTTATTTCCATAAATTTATATTCATGCAATAACATCATAATATTTACTCTTATCGATAATTTCAATTCAAGATTAGTATGTATGTTAACTAATTAAAGCCATTAGTAAAACAAACCATACCATAAATAAGTAAATGTAATAATTAATGCTCAGTGATACCTAATCAATGTTTTTTAACCCTATGGTCTTAGGGTCACAACATCAAAATAACATGTATTTATTAACCCACTAAACAAGAACACTATATCCTTATTCTAACAAAATCCACACTAAAACAACTTAATTATAACATTCATTCACTAACACCCTATTATTGTGCATCTCATTTGAATTAAACTCCATTTAGGCTAATATTTTTAAGTTGCCTCTAATAAATTATTTGTGTATGAGATACATAATATTTCAAGCTTTGAAAAGAAAAAATCAAGCTAATGCATGTAATTATTGAGATCTCACACAATTTGATTCTAATGAGAAAAAAGTATAGAGATTAATTTCTCTTATGAACATGAGATAAATTTATTTTATATATCATGTCCATTTGTACTTGAGTCATAGTGAATTTATTATCAAATTAAATAAAACCAATTTTTCATCATGTAATTAATTAAATATCACATTATATTAATTATAATACATACATTGAATAAACTAGATTATACATCCCATAGTAATAAGCTAATTCCAAAAAATATAAAAAACATGATCCTTATGTAAAAATTCATAAGCCGTAATGGCCGATAAAAGGTGACACTTAAAAAATGCTTAAGAAACATACAACTAATCCATCCAACAACAATAACCATGCATATTAAATAAAACATTTTGAGAACATTATTTTTATATTAGCCAAATACATCATTAAAGAGAACCCAAACTAACTCAAATATTCCAAAACAACATACCATAATGATTTAAATCAATAATGAAGAATTTGTAAATTAGGGTTTCATAACCTCATTTATTGTTGTAGAGTCCTAATGAATTAAACATTGTTTTATCTTAATCCTACCAAATAATGCTACAGGCATGTTTACAGTCAAGTGAATATGCAATGTTAAATTAACTTGATTACTCTTTCAAATATAAGTGCATTATTAAATCCAATGATTTATTCCAACCTAATTCACTAAGGAACCTATGATAATAACCTACATACACCATTAATCAAAATGATTAAATGGGAAAACCAACATTAAACACATTGTCCTACTATAAATTCAAAACTATGTAATAACAATAATTATATCCAAATTAAAGTCATATTAGCATGTCCTTACTTATTTCATAAAGTACAAGTACTAAAATGATAGAGACAACCAAAAAAATAATTATGTTTACCCCTACATGTAACAACCATTCACAACTAGTTAAGACTTCTTTCCTTCCTTTCATTCTAAAAGAAGTATCAAATATAAGTTATGCTATCCGAGTAATATCATTCAAAAATTTGAGCTTTCATATAAACTATATAATCAATAACATATAATTCCTTAATTAAATTTAAGTGCTAAAAAATAACTATGATGACTTATAAAAAATACAAACAATCTATGTTATGCATAATTGAGATGCAATTACATCATAAGAAAGGACCCACAGATAACATCAATCAATTAAATATAATTTTATTTAATTGATGTGACTCAGGCATAACCAACTATGCATCCTCAAATAAATTAAGTTACTAAGAAATCTATAATGACTTTTAACAATGTGATTGTCTATTCATTATGAAATCTAAATAATAACATATATAAAGATTTACCTCATGCACAATCAACCTTTTTTCTGTAACAATTTTAGAACAACCTAGTAAGAAAAATCTCAAAGATTTGGTTCAAGAATATAAAACTAGTATTCTAAACGCTGTGAAATCATTTTATAATGAAATTGAAATTGAAGATTCATAATAAAAATTCAACACAAAATGTAGTCAACATATTTACTTAATACATTTACAAATGAATAAATATAATTCCAATAATTCAAGTCAGGTGCCCATAGTCATTATGGCTTATAAAATGATTGTAAAAATTATAAATATAGAAATGATTCAGTCAAAATTACACAATCATCCTAAATCTAATTAGGAATTCCATTTAAAAAGCATATACAACCATATCAAGATTCTTGAATATGCAATCAACTCTTATTTACATAGTTATAAGTAATGAATATAAAAATATATATAATATATGTTCTATGATACAATAAAAGACAAGGCATAGACTGAAAAAATAAATGATGCATTGTGTATAATAAAAAATTTAACTCTTGGTGAGTCTGTTCCAACATGGTTCCATAAATTGATATGCATCTTGAAAACCATACACAACCAAATACAAACAAATTTTAGAGTGGAAAAATGTACCCAACTAGCCCTATGATCCCCCCATTGGTGGCCGTAGACACCCCATACATCATTTTTTTGGGTGGATCCTAAATTACAAGGTGGTGGAAATATTCTATAGAGTTTCCAAGTATCGATAACCACTCAAACAAACCCAACAAGAAAGCCACAAGACACCAAACATTCTCAATATGAACCTAAGTGTTTATGCGATTAATATAATTCTTCACAGTTAGGATGTAAAATAATTATGCAAAAAACATATAGAACATTCACTTCACATAACCAAAAAACAAGGTGTGAAAATACAAACCCAATACAATAAAATGTAAATAGAATTGTGAAAAATGTGCATGGTGTTATAGAATAAAAGCTCAACTCACATTTACAATAGAATCTAGGGTTATTTTTCATTCACATTTCTTATAATTCCATTTTTGTTATAAATAAATCAAGTAAAACCAAACCTGAAACAAAACTTACTTGGATAAATGTTTACAATTTTCCTTGTCCTCATTTTTCTACTTGAAATTTATTTTTTTGCTTTCACACAACACACATTCTCTCTCTCTCTCTCTCTCTCTCACACACACACACACACACACACACACACACACACACACACACACACACACACACACACACACACACACACACACACACACACACACACACACACACACACACACACACACACACACACACACACACACACACACTCACACACACACCACACACACACATACTCACACACACTCACACACACACACACACACTCTCTCTCTCTCTCTCTCTCTCTCTCTCCACTAAAAAATCATGTAGTTTAAAACATTAAAAGTATGAAACAAAAATAGAATATCTTAGGTAATGGTTGAGCAAGATAAAGGAATTAACTTCTTATTCCCCCACATCCCCCATTTTTCATATAAAATTGTAGTCTATCCACCAATAAGCTCCATCTTAGTAGACCAAAACAAGCCATCAAACCTAGGATATTACCAATGGTAAAAAAGCTCCCAAAATACTAGCAGTGATACTTAGATCTCCTACCAATATCACACATACCACAAGTAAAACTAAGTTACCAAAGGAGATAAAACTAACACTTCAAATAAAGTGCCATTCAATGTAAAACCCTAAGTCAAATTTGCATTGAATCATTGACATGATATGCCATACATACAATGGATTTAGATTCAAATTAAATCCTTTTAAATAAAAATGATAATAAGATAATTCAATTCGATAGACTAAGGTCTAATTAACTAAGACTAAATAAAATACAAAACCAAAAAATTAACAGGTCAGCACAAAATCCTTTACAAGGTGGTAACCACTTCCCTTTAAAAATGTGTAGATTCATATGTATTCATACAAAAAAATAATAATAATTACAAAGGTAAAATTACAATAAATAAATATCTAAACATGCCCACACATCTCATAAAGTGACATTATCATAAGTGTAGGCCACATCATAATCAATTTCATATCATGAAGTTGTGATAGAACTTGGTTCTAACCAGAATGGAAACCTGACTATGATCATCCAATGTGATGTTGGATATATCAAAAAGAATTTTTAATAAGGTAATTAAATTAAAAAATTAAGGTAATAGGTGATGAAATGACACTCAAACATCTGCATTCAAACCAATATTCAAAAGAATAAAATGCACTCAACAATCAACAAACAAATTCAAAAATCAAAGTTTGTTTTTGGAAACTTAAGCATCTCAATTCTTTTTTTCTAAATTTAATTTAATTTCAACACAAAAACCCATAACAACTAGACTAAAATTATCAAACCTAGCTCATTTTAGTTCATACAGTCATGAAAATAATACATTAGTAGTATCTGAGCCATTTATATACATTAAATATTCATAACTAAATATAAATTATGATTAACACATAATAATCTTAATAATGACATAATAAATTAAATAATTAGATTATTTATAACATGTCTATGATTTAATAATCATATTAATAAAAAATCATATAATATGTCATGCCAATGTCAAATGAAAGTAGTGAATAACTTTTAAATGGTTCCAAAAATTAGGTTATCACATCCTCTCCCACTTAAAAAGGAGTCATACTAGTGATTAATAAAGTATAGAGGGGTAATTTTCCCTATAAATAATCTCATATTACCATATATCACTCCTTTAATTAAGTTTATCCCACTAAACCATCACCTATTGAATAACTCTGCTTCCTAGTCTAATATTACAATTGTCAAGGATCCTCACCATTTCCAATTGCATCTTCTCCTCTTTCGTAACCTGAAGGTTTTTCCAATCCAAAATATGAGTAGGATTAGATATATATTTTATTATTAAAGCAAAATTTAAACCATCATGAATCATAGACAAACAAGGAGGAAGGTCCAATCGAAAATAGAACTAATATTTTTCACAATGTTAAATGGTCCAACAAAGTATGGATCTAATTTATAATTATTTCCAAACTTGATGGAACTTTTTTGAGGTATGAATCATAAGAATACATTATCACCCAAGTTAAATTTTTGAGGTTTTATTTTTTATCCATATAACTCTTTTATTTTTCATAATTAGCTTTCATATTTTAGTGAATAAGAGTCACCTGATTATCACATTCTTGAAGTCTATTTAGTCTAATAAAAACCTTATTCTCTAATTTATCCAAACCAAATGAAGTTATACATTTACATCAATATAACACTTCAAAAAGGGCAATTTTAATCACATAATGATAATAATTGTTAAATGCAAACTGAACTAAGTAAAGTTAATCTTCCCACTTAGCTTGATGATCCATCACATACATTCTCAACATGTCCTCAACCACTTGATTTAGTCTTTCAATATTACCATATATTTCTAGGTGGTACATGGAGTTAAAAATCAAGCATGTTCTAAATGATGTACTCAAATTTTTATATAACCTTGAAGTAAATGGTTTATCTCTATTAGAGATTATCACTTTGAGCATGCCATGTGATTGAACAACTTCCTTTACAAAATTTTACACAAACATGAAAGCATCATCAGTTAGATTTATATCATTAAAGAGACCAAATTTGTCAAATTATCAATTACTACTAGGATGGTATCATGATTGTTGTAATATTTAGGTATCTTAAAAATAAAATCAAGTGAGATTACAACCCTCTCATTTCTTAGTATTTCACGAGGGTACAAAAATCCCCCAAGGTGGTAAAGCTTAGCTTTGACATACTAGCACTCTAAGAATGTAACCATGAAGTTAGACACATCAAACTTCATGCCAGGATATAAATATTACCTTTTCAACTCATGTATCATATTCATGATACTGGGATGAGTATAATGAGGTTTTGTATCCACTTATTTCAAAACTTGAATCTGTAAGTCTTCAAACTTGGGTACAAAAATTATGTTTTTATGCCTTATAATGCCATATTTTTCAACATAAAAATTAGAAAATACATTTTCAATAGGATTTGAGGCAAATTTACTCTTACCTCATGGTAGTATTAATGAGAAAAATGTTGTTTTAACATGATTTATAAAATCAAATCTTATTATAAATAACACAAGGTATTGTATCAGATAAGTGCATCACCATGATTTTCATTACCCTTGAAATGTTAAATGTCAATATAAAATATTTCTTACCAATTCTAACCATCTATGTTGGAATGCATTCAAATCATCTTAGGAAATAGGTGTCCCAAGATACAATTATTAGATTTCACCTTAAAATTTTTACCCAATAGAAAATACTTACACTATTTCAAATAATGCACTATGGTAGCAAGATCCATGTCATGCATGGGATATTTATTTTCATTATCCTTGAGATTTTTTGACTCATAAGCCACTACCTTACCATCCTAGGTTAAAACATCATCAAAACCCTCCTTGGAAGCATATTTCTAGATCTAAAAATTACCATTTGTATTAGGGATGATAAAAATAGGTTTTGTATTTAAAAACTCCTTATGCTTCTAAAATTCCTCTTCAAAAATGGGTGGTCACACAAACTTATTACCATTACACTGCAATAAAGTGATAGGACCAGTTATGTTGTAAAATGTTTCCACAAATTTGTAGTAGTATCTATCTAAGCCTATAAAACTATGTACTTCATGCACGTTAGTAGGGGAAGGATAATATTGTATAGATTTAATATTTATTATATCTACAAAAATTCCATCCTTAGAGATTATGTAGCTAAGATAATGTTTTTAAGGATAAAAACAATCACATTTTGAAAGCTTTCCATAAAAATTATACATATTAGTCCTTGCAAGACTAATCTCAAGTGTTGTTCATGTTCGACATCATTATTAGAATAAATCTTAATATCATCTAAGAAAAATAACATAAATTTATCCAAATAATAATTTAAAACATTGTTCATTAAGTTCATAAATGTTTTTTGTGTATTATCTAAGCCAAAAAGCATAATAGTGAACTTCTAATGACCATAAAAATTTTAGAAAGTGGTTTTATGAATGTTTTCATCATTGATTCTCAGTTGATGGTAGCCTAATCGCAAGTCAATCTTAGAAAATTCATTCATTTCAATTGATCTTATTGATGAAATTTTACTTCTTATAAAGCTACCAAATTCATCCTATAAAGATCTTTGGACACATGTGAAGCATTGAGCATAATATCTATAGAGAAATCAAACTCTCATTTGGATGGAAGACTAGGCAAATTTTTAGGAAATACATCCATAAATTCCTTTAGGAAAGGAAAATCCTTGCATGATGGTTCCTTGTCCTTAGATAATTTTCTTATTTGGACTAAATAAAGTTGGTGACCTTTACACATAGACTTTTTCAACTGCATAACTAAAAGTATTTTGTGTGATTTAGGATTTTGAATGACTTACACCTCCATGATTATTTATAAATCATCCATGCATTTAACCTTCTTACCAAAACACTCAAGCATTTATTGATGTGATTGTAGCTATTCCATACCCAAAATAAGATCATAAGATCACAAAGGAGAGTAATACATTTATTTTGGTCTTATAGACACCTAAATCAAAATCAACTTAATCTAAGCATTTACAAATTGGTACCTTTTTCTGGTACTGAACTTGATCTCCAAATATTATCTAACCTTCACATGTTTAATTTTTCACTTATTTGCTACAACAGGTGAAATAAAGATATCTATTTCACTATAATAAATCTATTTATATTTTAAATAAAACTATAGTACTTCTAATTTCAATAAAATTAGCTTAGAATTCAACATTTTGATTATCAATTATCACATACACCTTATGATTAGTTGTTTATCCAAGTTTTAGCTTGGGATAGTCCTTTTAGTAGTGGTTATCACCACATTCCAAACATTAGAAAGTTTTTTATGGTAAAATATGAATAATATTTTCATCCATGACTGGTCCACGTTATTTTTTTTGGGTCTAATTTCTATTATTGGTCCCTATTTATGGTGAGTTTTAGGCCTTAATGTTCTTGTTTTACCCTTGTAAATTTTTAAAGCCACTAATAATCCAGGTAAACCTATTGTTCTAGTTTAATTTATTAAAAATTTAGGTGAGGGAGAGATGTTTTTCACCTTGGTTTGATGCCTACTCAACTTAAAAGCTTGTCTAACCTTCTTTTGAGAATTTTCTTTCTCTTATACCCTATGAATAAACTCAATGGCATCCACCAAGGTTTTTGGGTTAGTCATATTGATGTCATGCATAGATCTCTTTTAGTATCAATTTAAACTTTGTGACTATAGTATCTTCATCATACATGTAATTTACATGAAGTAGCATGTTTGAAAACTTGTTTTCATACTCAATGACAAACATGATATCTTTCTATAGTAATTGACAATCAATGATTTTTTGTTCCTTAAAGTTGGCACTTAAATACCTTTTCCATAATTATCTCTTAAAACTTGACCAACTAAAGGTCAATGGATGGCATCCCTCTAAGGCATAGAGATGATTACACCATAAGGAAACACCACCAACCAATCTATAGGATGAATCCCTAGATTTCATATTAAATGGCATATTATGTAGATTGAAGTACTTCTATAAATGTATAATCCAAGAATCAGATACATCTCTAGATTATTCAGAAAAAAAGGTAGGTATAGGAAAATTTTTAAGATCCTTTGTGATTGGGTAAACCATTGCCAAGGTAGCTCTTGGATAACTTGATCCTCCCCTTAATCATTTTTTAACCCATGTAAGTTTTCATGAAGAACACCCTCAAGGTTAGTAAGCCTACTTTATTGAGTTTTGATATTATGTTATATGGCATTCAAGGATAAAAAAATCTCATTCAATACATCTTAATATAATTTAGTTAGGTTACCCCCAACTACATTAGTATTAGGGACATCATTATTATTTTATGCAATTGAAATAAGATAAATCTAGAACTTATCCTACTCGATAATATCTAATATCAAAAAAGGTAATAAAATAAGAGTCCACTTGGTATTACTTTGTTATATTAGTGTCATAATGAATAATGGATCCATTAAACCTAAAATAAGGGACCTCTTATTACACAATGGCAAATGAGATGTTTCAAAGGCCTCTAGTTAGATTCCATGATGTGATAACCCTAGCTAGGTCTTATGATTATAATACAAGTAAGTTAATATACTAAATAAACATACAATCTAACATATTAAATGAATATGAAAGATAATATAGTGCTCACCAAAGCTTGTGGCATAAATGAGGAAGATAATAAGAAAGAAAAGATAATTATATAATATATAAATGATCTAAGCAAGAAGAGATATGATTTAATCCATTAATTCTACATCCACCTATCAAAATATGAAGGGATAAGAGTATAATTACCTTGTTGAAGTAAAATCATTATGCCTTAATCTATCCCTTGGACAATGGTGATTTGAAAGAGGTTGTTGTGGCTTGTAAGGATCACAAGGATAAATTAGCTCTAAGATATAAGACTTCTCCTATGCATCCAGGACCTACATAAGATACATGTTACTTTTCCAAGGTAAAAAATTAAGAAATGAAACCTCATATTTATAGTACAAGTAGATTCATGAGCTATAATGATGCACAATTTAATGATCCTTTCTTTAGAATTGAAGTTAAGGGGGTATTTATATACAAGTATTAACACTAAAACCTCCTAGGAATTCAACAAACAAGGTCATCTTGGTTGACCATGTTTGGTATGAAATAGATTCATTAGACCTCCAAATATGTTAGCCTGAGATGACAGAGTTCTATAACATGTGTTAAATCCCCAACAAGGTCGATCAGGTTGACATGGTATAAAAATGGGTAAAAGGAGTTTTTGATTAGGTAGGGTCTATTTTGGATGGTGAATTTTTATTAGAGAAGTGTATAAGTAGGTTTTTATTGCTTATAGAATTGGATAATGGTAGCTTGTAGTTTTTAAGTAATGGTATAAGGGTCAACAATCTTGAAAAGCACAAAATTTATACCATCACATTTATTGGTATACGCTTTAAGGCATGTACTCAGAAAGATTGAGATTTGACAAGTTATTGCGAGAGATAAAGAATAAATAATTGAGAAAGTTTAAACATATTGTGTTTATACATATGCCCCACTCAAATCTCATCACGTGTCATGCATTTGTAACATGAAATGATGCTTCAAGAAAATAACATAGAAACACATAACGTTGAGCTAAATAAATTGTAGTACAAAGTGTAAAAATAAATGAATGTAAATAATTGAAAAATGCATACCTTCACTTACTTTTTTATAGAATTTAAGTCACATGAGAAGAAGGAAGAGGTGTATAATGTATAAAACATTAGGTGGACCTAAAAAATTAGATAAAATTTAATTTCTTTTAAAAAAATATGATTTTGGTATAGAAAAATTCTCTACATTGTTAGGATTCTATAAATTTTTATGATTTTGAAAAAGGGATTATATAAATATAGTTATGATCAAAATCATATTTTTTTGGTAAATAATTGACAGTTAAAACATTTGTAAATTTGAAATATAAATAGGATTTTTAACTATTCATTTGTAAATTTACTATATTAAGAAAACCAAAGCTCTGTGAGACCTAAAAGATGCATATGAGAGACTATGGCATAAAGATGAGTAACATGATGTGGTAGACACATAGTAGTAATAACTAGCATGTGTAGATGATATTTTGTGATTATATAACACCTTATGCTTGTACACTTGGAAAACTCATAACCTAGGTTGTTCCCCTTAGATCTACACATGCTTTGCTTCTATAATCCTCACATCTACTCTATATTTTGCCCCTTTGCCTATCTTTTAGTTAAAACAACATTATATTGATGAAATAAACATCTTATATTTCTTATATGTACTTATCCTATACCTCTATAATTTTTGAGCCTATGCCTACTCTCCTTTTCCTTGGATATTAAGTTTGGGTCAGATGATAGCATCGATGTTACTGTCTTGGCCTAAGGTAAGTGTCTAGTGCCCTAAAGTCATCTAATTTTCAAATAAAACATATTAAAATGGTTAGCCTAAGTTTTATAATGTGATTTATCTCATGATATGATTGGTATAAATACAATATTAACCCTCATTCATTCACCACCTATAAAACCTAGCAATCAAACCAAAAGAGCACTCAAGAAGAACTCAATTTACCAAAATCTTTCATATCCTAACTTATTTTGATATTAGTAAAATGAACAAACTAGATATAGGTTTTAAGTAATAAATTATTAGTCATAAGGTCATATTTTCTAAGTTACAAGCTAGGTCACTATTGTACTTGTTTTACACATTACATGATTCACACACAATCCAACACATAGGGGAGAATTACATGAGTTTGAGGCACTCTTCTAGGGTATTGGTGATTTAAGAAATTCCCTTTGAAAATGGGATCATTGTGGGTTAGATTTACATCATGTTCCCACTAATGCATTTTTTTCCAAGGTCGCATTAAAGATACAAAGCTGTGGTTTTACCATTTCACTAGGAGTGATAGTCCATGACCTAGATTTGAATGCACCATAGTGAAGCTGAATCCAAACCCAAGAACATTCAAGTGGTCACATCCTATTTTATCACATATTCCATACATGACACTAACATCAAAATCATATATTAGCATTGACATAATTATCTTAGGCTGATGCAAGTGTCCATAGAGTCAGAGGCACCAGTTATAGAATTTGATGATTGATCTAGAATCTAATTCCTACTTAATTACTAATTATACCAAATCAAACACTATATTATCATCATAAAAATCTAAGTGCTTTCTCTTATGTCTTTTGTATATCTAACATAGTTATACTTTCCATTAATAGCCTATCTTAGCTTTATAAATTTAGTATATGGTACATATGAGTTTAACACATTAATTAGCTTGTTGTAAAAATTACATTAACCCTTATTACCTATCATTTTTATATCCTTAACCCTAACCACTAAATATTATTCATATCTAATTTAGGTTTAAACATTTGGTGAGCCTAATATTTGAACATAAAACCCTAGGCCAGCTAAGGTTTTCTAATTTTTTTCTCACTTTTTATCTATAATTGATTGATCTTGTAATCATGTTTTCCATGGATACATCTCTAAATTATTTCATGGTTCAATATGTTATAGTTGCTATGATTTGGTACATTACTTATCTTGTCAAAATTGTTAAGCAAATACATGTATATAATAAAAGAGTGTTAGAATGAATATAACATTTTATATCTCTTCATAGGTCCTCTTGAAATTATATAAAGATGATATTTAGATGCCAACATGTATGCTCTCAACATTTGTTCTACCCCAAGCCTTATTTGAGTGACAATTACCATCCCACACCCATTATTCACCCATGGATTATAGTGGAATGTTTAGTCCATGTTGTTACTAATCTAAGAGGTAAGGTTGTTAAACCTATACTTCCACCCATTAATATAAAATAGGTGCCTCTTAAGCCTAAACTTGAGATAAAATCTAAGGTTTAAGACCTTGTTTACCAATTAATAAATACACATGCTAAAATTTTAGTACTTGAGCTCCTAAAATAATCTAATGTTTACAAAGACATTTTATTTGAGACATTATGTGAAACTCAAGTTACAAATGATATTGAACATAATTACTTTGAATATATCATGAAATATCTCAAAAACAATGCCAAAATTATCACATTTAACCTAGCTAAATTACCATCCAAATCTATTATTAATCAAGATTTACCTTTATTCACATAAGTGACAATGCAAAATTAAAGCATCAAAAGGGTGCTCATTAATAATGGATCAGGCCTAAACATTTAGAGTATCAGTTCCTTAACCACCATGGGCATTAACATTGATTTGGTTTAAATTTAAATTATGCATATCCAAGGGTTTGATAATTCACATAGTCCTCCAATTGGTCAAATTGCATTAGATGTGACATTAAGATCAAATACTATTTTAGCTACTTTTAAATTAATGTCTCAATCATTACATTAAAATGTACTTTTGGGTAGACCTTGGATACATTCAATGGAATATATCCCATCTACACTTCACCGATGTGTAAAATTTATAATTATGAGATTTCATTAACAATGCTCATTGATGATGAACCTTTCAAATTTTTTAAAATGATAAAAACTAAAATTGAAGGCATTACTATAGTATTACCACATAAATAATGCATTTATATTGAGCACATACACACTTATGAAATATGTGAGTCAAGTATAATGGTTCCTCCATCTCCAGATGCAAATTAGGTACCACATATTGAAATGCACATAGATGCACATCAAGAGAAATAACCATTACTAAAGGAGCCATTAAAACCACATGATCCTCCTTCATTTAAGCCTCCTTTATTGGTCAATATTAATCATAATGATGGAATGTTTATGATTATTATGAAATTTATGATGATACTACTCATGATATGATAGATGAAAAAATGCACACACTAAAATTTGATCCACTTAATCACCTTTCACATAACTTATTTGAACCCATGAGTCTTGGTATAAACATAATCAATCCACTTGTATAATAAACAACACTAAATCAAGATAAGGGTAACATAACCATAGTAGATGATCATGTAAATTCTTGTTACTCAATCTACCCCTTATGTTTAAAAGCATTGAGCCAACCTTATAAAGGTCAAATGCAACTACACCATGTGAATAATGTGGAGTCTCACTGGAAGCTTCATAACCTATCAAAAGGTTAGATCCTTCTTATATTTTTAATGAGAAATATCTTTCAAAGTGATCAAATCTTGAAGACTTGACTATTTATACTAATATTAATGAGGTATATTTACACCATCTCCAGTTTGATATAAACAAGTGGGATAAAAGTTATGGAACTACATTCTTTGAACACTTGGGACATACTGAAAATGAACTCATATACTCTCCATTGATGCTATAATCCCATGGATATATTAAATTACCTATTTCTTATGGTATATGTGTGGTAACCACAACCATATATGTACTAAACCATGACACCCATTTGAAATTAAAGATTGGAAAAAATTGGCTATATAATGACAAGTTAAGTTGGATACTAAAACTATGTGTGTTACCTTTCTTTATATGAGCTCAAATATTTGTATACCACATGATAGATATGATTATTTTCCCACAATGTTAGCTTTAGGGAGGTCATTGGACAAGTATATGAAAGAAGAGGCAATCCATAATTATAAGTAATAAGCAAAAAATATTTTTACAAATGGTCCCACACCTTACAATGATGATAAATTCCTTGATTAGAACTATTAACATTCCAAAAATACCAAAAAAATAAAAACATTAAAAAAAATACAAAAACACTTTTAGCACCTATATATTCTATTTCCTCATTCACATCTAGGTGTTATTCCATGTTAAGGACTAGCATATCAATTACTCCTACATAGGTATACATAGACACATTATACACTTATGGGTGTTGGGCCTTCCCTCTACTCACATCATCAGAACATTGGGGGCATCCATATTCTATGATCTCAATATACATAGGTTATATGATTTGATGATCACTCTACACTATCATTTTTGAGCTTACATATTTACTTACACATGATTACTACCAAGGTTTTACATTAGATAGGGTAATTGATATTATATGTACTTGACCTTTTATTACTAACACATTCAATCCATGGGACACTATGATGTGATCATGTTGGTTGATTATGTTTTTCAATTACAAACTTTTTTGAGTGTTTTACCTTGCTATTGTCTTTATTTTTAGAAAATTTGAATATGCTCCATTAAATATAGACCCTATGCCTATGGTTGCCTTCTTGGACATTTAAATATTTCATTACATTCTTAGATATTTTAATATGTCATTCCTTACTTATGTGGACATTTTACTAAGTCATGTCCATTCAATTTCATGTCATTTGAACATGCCCCCTATTTGTGGTCTCCTTGGACCATTGCCTTTTGAATTTCTTTTGAGTGCTCATGTGTGTGTGTGTGTGTTTACTTATTGAGATTATTTTGTTACTATCTAGATATTTTCATGATCTTCATCATGTATATTAGGCATACATATAATCACATTGGCTCTATGCACTTCAATGATATATTTACCTAGACATGTTTCCTTATATATGTTACATGGTTACATTCATAGATTTGCATCTGTCTTACCCATTTGAGGTGAACTAACTACCAGGTAACATTTTTACCTCACCTCAAAGAGGGGGAATATTAGTGGGGGAATGTCATGGTGACATGGCTTCCACATTTTTACAATTTACATATTATAATGGGGGCATGCCTTGGAATCATGTTCTCCACATTCACACAATATATAGTACTGACACCAATTTGTATATTTAGTAGGGTCATGTCATGGTGACATAGATTTAATATTTTCAAAATTTATATATTACAGTGGGGGCATGCTTTGGAATCATGTTTATCACACACACAAAGTCTATGGTACTTACACTAGTTTGCATATTTAGTGGGGGCATGCCATAATGACATGGCTTACATAAATTCAAAGTTTCAAATTTAGTAGGGGTATGCTTTAGAAGAATTTTATTCAAATTCATTCAATAGGGTACTTATAATTCACAGATTCATTGGGGCATGATTTGGAAGCATGTTATCTATACCTACATAGTTTTTAGCATCTCTAGTTTATAATGGGGCATGTTTTGGAAACATGTCTTCCACATTGGTAATTATATATGTTTTATATTTATCCATATATAAAGAGGCATACTTTGGAAGCATGCCCAAACTTTTATAATTTTATGAATTGGCCAAAACACACAATTATATGATTCTGATAGACATTTATGGAAAAATTCTATATGTTGTTAGAACATTTAATTCTAAGTGATATTAATTGACCCTTAGCCTTGGTATTAATTAAATAAACAATAATATATTATTTATTACTATGAGTTGGAAACCTCATGATAATAAATAATAGATTTATAATTATTTAATTATTACAAAATTTTAATTAAATTATTTTATTGAGATAGATGGACCTGTTATTTTTAAAATGGTCACTTCCCTTGGTATTTCACTATAAATAGGATTTTAACCCTATTTTGAAATTATTTTATCATATTCAACCTACAAAACTTGTGAAGGCTATTTGATAGAAGAAGTGAGAAGAGGAAGAATATTTTGTATTGGGTCTTGGTTTCTCTATAATTTGAATAATCATAATTGTTAGATTTTTTACCCCTTTGAGGTTTTCCCACAATAAATAACTATGTACTATGTCAATTTATCTATTCTAATTTATATGATTTGCTTATCAATTATACACTAGATCCTATCCTATGTGCATTTTTATATATTGTCTTTCAATTTTATCGTGGAATCAATGCCTATGATTTGGTAATTAATTGGCAAGAGGGATCCAAATGACCAAGAAAGATCAAATACAATTTTTGATTATTCATTTTCAACTTCAAAATGTGTGGTATGGCCTTCTATGTATTATATAGGTTGAGACTCTAAGAAGAATTATTTTAATGGCTAGTTAAGGATTCCAAACTTCTCATTTATCATCCACAACCTCTATTGAACAAATGAACAACAAACAAAGATTATATTTCATTCTCAATTTTTTTGGAGACACTATTAATATTAGGGTACAACCTCCCACCTAAAAACATTTGTCAAAAAATATTTTTAGAGCCTCATACTCTCTAATTTAATGTTTATGATTGATTATTTCAATCCATTTAAGAGGATATGTAAACTTTTGGTAAATTTTTTATGTTTTTTTGAGGTGCCATTATAGGGCCTAGGAGAGTGAGAATAATTTTTGATCAATAAAATTTAATTTTGATTGATTATTTGGCATTGGGAGGTCAATTCATGAAGATCCTCCAAATTTTAGGGCCTCTAGGGGTTTGTATAATTTACCATGTAACTCAAAACTTATACAAAGGTGTCATATATGTCTAGGTTACCATAATTCAGCTTGGAAATTCAAAATAATGAATTCTTTATCAAAAATAAAAATTTCAAGGTCCAATTAGATTATCTTGTAAAAACTAGAAGGTTTACACATTTTGGTGGTTTTTGGTGGCTTATTCCATTGGGTTTGAGCTCCCTTGCTTCACCTAGATAACTATAACCTACTAAAGGAAGCATGAAAAGTAAGTATATAGTTTTCATATAGTATTTTAAAAATAATTTATTTATTAATTCCATTAATTTCTGTACATAAAATAATGGGCCCACCTCCTTTCTAAAATATTTCACCCAAATTAGTAATTAGTTTTTTACTATTTATTTTTTCATGCACTATATATATATATATATAATATTAAAAAATATATAAATAAGATCTATTTATACATTCATGCATATGAATTATTAACAAGATTAATATAAGAGTTGGTTACTTATTTTTTGCTAAAACTTACAACTAAGAAGATCCCAGGTTCAAAACCCTTCAAATTTGTTTGATCTTATTGTTGACTTTGCAAAATTAATTTAAATTTAAACTAATTTTAAAATCTATTTTTTTGGTTTGTGTGTCAACCTTTCATGCATTTAAAACCCTAGTTGACTTGTCAATTTTTTTTGACTTTTGACCTAGTAAATGTTTTAACAAACATAATCATGTAACTAGTCAATTTATAGGTTTTATCACCTTTAAAATAGATCTACATGGTACATTTTGTGTTTTTAAACATTCTATTATTAATTTTAAATAATATTTTATAGGTTTTTGTTCTAAGTATAAATCATTCAATGCCTATTTTAGTGCAACTTTAATTCATTTTTTTTTTTACATTATTTGGCATATAAATTATATAATTAAGTATAGATACATGTGTGATTAAATTTATTTTACAAAATAGTTCAAAAAATCATTAAAACTTTTCTTTTAAAATAGTTATCCTTAAATTAGTGTATTTTTGTGACACTTGTGATAACTTGTTTTATCATAATATTTTGTAATTGTATTGATTTTTCTAGCATTAAATTTAACAATTATTATGTATTTACACTTGTAATCTATTTTTAATTTCAAATAAAATTAAAATTTACACTAAAAGAGATTCATTTCAAGCATTTGTTTACTATCATTCTTAAAGGGAAGCTATGGCTTTGCCTTATTTTTTTACATAAATCACAAATGCTTAATGGAAATAACTATAATATTTATATAATATACATTAAATTAGAATTCATGGACTAAAAATTATGGAATATTATCATTGGGACTAAAAAATCCCCTTCTAGATGACATGTGACCCCTAAGCTTACCCTTGAATTTCAACAAAAATCATAGGAAGCTGTCCATTATCTTACAGAGTGTTAAGGATGATTTCCTTCTCTACATTAGTAATCAAGAGTCTCCTATATATTATTGAAAACTCCTTGAGTCCATACACAAGGGAACTCATCTCTAAAAAAATATCAAGTTAATCTTTGAATTATTAATTACACCTATGAAAAGTGATGAAAAGGTTATGATTTTTATTGTTAAAATTAAGAACATTAAAGCTCAATTAGATGGTTTTAACTATAATTTGATTTAATATAATTTTTTTTTAATAATTTAATTAAATATTCATGAAAATTTTAAAAAAATTATTTTTATTTTGAATTATAAGTATAAAACTGAATAAGATATCCCTGACCTTACCACTTTGTATGCTCTCATAATTCAAGAAGAGCAAGTTATGACCAATTTTGATTATATAGATAATGCCACTCACCCACTTATAAACTTAAATACTATTTTTGATAATAATAAAAACTAGAAATCTAACCTTAATTATGATTTTGGTTTAAATGGGAATAAAAATTTTGGTAAAAAGAATCATAAACTTAAGTTTAATGGGAATTGTAATTTATGTGGTAAATTTGGTCATAGAATAAAACTTGTTATAAATACAAAGATAGATTTAAAAATCAATCTTCTAAAAATAAGAAAGAGAAAAAATCTAATAAAAAAAAATAGAAGAATCAAAACCTTAATCATGATAAACAATCAAGATTAGAATGTTATGACTTAATAGCCTATTTTATTTACTTCAAATGAAAATGAATAATTGTTTTATAGTAATGCATTTCACAATATGACTTGCTTATCTAATATTCTGTGTGATTTTATAGATAAATCTAAAAATATTTACTTAGGAGATAATTCATTTTTAGAAGCAACTAAGCAAGGAAATACATTTTTTTGAATGTTGGTTTTAATGATGTTTTCTATGTACCAAAGCTTAAAAAAAAAAATTATCTTGTTCATAACTTACTAAGGATAATTTCATTATAAAATTACTTAAAGATAACTGATCCATTATAAACTAATTTATGTCTTTTATTATTAAAGGGGTTCAAAATAATGGTTTATATATTTTATCTCGTTATTTTGCATGTTTTATTTCATTATATACTAAGAAAGAATCTCAATTTTAGACTGAAAGATTAGGACATGTTAATTTTATAAGTTTACATGATATGGTTTTTTATAATATTGTTGTTATACTTCCTTCTATACCTTCTCATCTTGAAACTTGTGAGGGTTGTTTATGTGATAAGAAATATACTAACCATTTCACAAGAATCATGATGCAAATTTCTCACATCCTTTAGAATTGATTCATAGTCATGTTTTAGAACCTCTTGAAGTTGTATCTCTTAATGGTTATTTTTATATTATTACTTTTATTTATTATTACACTATAATGATTTGGTAATTTTTCATTAAAAATAAATTTGATGTGTTGTCTAAATTCAAGGATTTTAAAACTAGTGTTGAAAATACATTTAATTTTTTTATTAAGAGATTAAGAACTGATAATGGTGGTGAATGTGTTAGTAAAGAGTTTGATTATTTTTATATTAATTATGGTATTAAAAGGGAATTAACAACTCCCTATTCCCCTCATCAAAATTGTATTTTTAGAAATAAAAGTTGTACCATTATTGAGATGGCTAGAACTATGTTGCATTCTATAGATGTTTCTCCTAGTTCTTATGGGCTGAAGCCATGAATACTACCATGTATATTTTCAATATAATAACTTATTAATATTTGAATTTTTATACATCAAAAATACATTTATACTCATAGAATTTAATTTGATTTGATAAAAACTATTTTGTTGTTATTTTAGAGATACTAACTATATTGATAGTGTCTCATCTACATTGTATTTGTTAGTAAAATTATTTAGTTTGAATCTTGAAAAAAAAGTATTAAATTTATATTTTAATAGATATATATGTATTATATGAGAAATAAAATTATATATATATATATATATATATATATATATATATATAATTTTATTTCTCATATAATACATATATTCAATTCAATTAGCATTGAAATACATTATATGTGTTACATCATGCTTAATTTGACAAGATGATCATGTTTAGTTATTGCATTTGGTAAGAAGATAATGCTTAGTGATTTTGGATATTTTGTGTTTAAATTTTTTAGATACTGTCATTTGATTTTATATTTCAACATATTTATATGATTCATTTGATAATAAGATATGTTATGAAATGCAAAGTGTAAGTGGAGTTTGTATTATTAGCTCTTCATCATTTACTTTACTAAGCATCTTATTGATATATCTCTGATTTTTTTTTTGTATCATATTTGTTTGATTAAATGATGGAATTTCATGCTAAAATTATCCATATTTGATGTATGAGAGGTTATACCTCACTTTTTTGATAAATCATATTAAACTTATAAAGTTTTAATAAAACTCAAATGATAAAATGAGTTATTGATAATAGGATATCTAATGTTTGGCTAAACTTAGTATCATATTATTATTAAATTATTATATATGTATCACATGATAGTTAAGGATGATCATCTTATCAATATTGTAGATGTATAATAATGAATTACATATAATAATTTATGTTTATTCACTAACTCTATAATCAAAGTAGTGAACTTGTTTGCCTAAAATATGACTTGATTGTTTTAAATGTATTTTACCATAGAAAAAAATATGTCATATTTTTATGAATATGGTTATTATGATGATAAAAATAATATGTTATCATGAATTTATTTTTGGATATGTTTTTAAGATTTTTGTATGTGAACACCACCAACAATTTGAGCATATTAAAGTCCATATGCATTTTGTCTGAGAGAAAGTCTTCAATGGTGATATTGATTTTCAGTTCTATCATACGAGTGAACAAGTGGTAGATATATTCATAAATCCACTTGGTGCTACCAATTTTTGCTAGTTTTATTTAATTCTATGCCTCTTAAAGTTTTCATTGAGGGGGAGTGTGCATGACATCTCATTTCTTAATGGCCATGTGTTTCTTCTTATTCTATATACTTCTTCTCAATTATAAACCATTATAAAATTCATGTAGAAGTTTTAAATATGTACCCAATACACTAAAAACATGGTTTATAATGGAGGTTCTTATGTTATAAAAAGGATCCAAATATGCTCAGATGATTATTCAAGAAAAACTATGAGATGTAGCCTCAAAATCATGCTAGCCTAAACTTACGTTTGAGTAGTTTATGGATTATAATTCCTTTTGTTTCAAAAGGTGATGTTTGGAATGATGAAGGTTTTTAAATACTTTAATTTTTTACATAGTATAATTCATTTTTTGAGGTGACTATGACATTTATCTTCACTTATCATTAAGGGGGAATGTTATAATATTTAATTCTAAGTGAGCTTAATTGACCATTAACCTTAGCATTAATTAAATAAACAATAATATATTATTTATTACTATGATTTGGAAAGCTCATGATAATAAATAATAGATTTATAATTATTTAATTATTACCAAACTTTAATTAAATTGTTTTATCAAGATGGATGGACCCATTATAAATACGGTTTTACCCCTATTGTGAAATTATTTAAATATAAAATTATTTTATCATATTCAACCTGTAAAGCTTGTGAAGGCTATTTGACATAATAAGTGAGAAGAGGAAGAATACATTGTATTTGGTCTTGGTTTCCAAATAATTTAAATAATCATCTCTGGTGGGATTTTTTACCTCTTTGAGTTTTTATACATGGTACCATTTTTACACCTAGTTTCATCATGAGACAAATATAAGGTGCATATACTATGCAACATGTGCCTAATATTACAAAATCCAAATCAAATTAATATTCCAAAACTATTGCATGCACTAAGAGCCAATAGATTTTTATGGACTTTAATGAGTCAATATACTATAATAGTTGGTTTACATTTTGGTATGTCAGGGTGATTATATCACTCAATATTGCCAAGTTTTTATTTTGGACTTGATCATCCAAACTCACCAACTTATAAGTATCATTGCATTTCATAGTTGAACTAATCTCAACTACTAGGTGGAAACTCAATTTTTCTCCAAAGTTAGGGGTATGTGCCTCTCTCTCTCTCTCTCTCTCTCTCTCTCTCTCTCTCTCTCTCTCTCTCTCTCTCTCTCTCTCTCTCTCTCTCTCTCTCTCTCTCTCTCTCTCTCTCTCTCTCTCTCTCTCTCTCCTTGGATGTATGCTCCTATATATATATATATATATATATATCTTAATCTTTAAATGATGCATTTTTTGCAAAGATAACTTGACAATAGGCAAGGTAGCTACATAAACACACATGTATATTCCTCAACCTTGCTCTTTTAATTTTAATATATTTCAAGTAATTTTGACCTAGATTATATGAAATTATTATACACTATAACATGCTCTTGGTTTCAAGTCAGTCACTAGTAAATCACTCAAACCTATCTCTAGCAAAGCACTCAAATTTAACTCAATAAAATATAAAGTGTGTATACGCACCCAATCACTTATTCCTTTCCTTTAAACTAGCAATTTCATTACTAGATTAAAGGCATGGGTAAATGTAGAAAATATTTTGTTATTATGTAGCACCTTAGTCTTGTACATTTAGAAAAATCATAACCATGGTTGTTCCTCTTAGTTATACACATGAATTACTTCTACAAGCCTCACATTTTCTCTATCTTGTGGCCCTTAGCCTATCTCTTAGTCTGAGCAATATTATATTGATGACATAGACATCCCATCTTTCCAAAAATGCTTAAAATTTACTTATCTTATACCTTTGAAAGTTTTAAACATGTGTATTATATATTTCTCCTTAGACACTAACATCCAAGCCAAATGATAATACCGACATTACTATCTTGGCCTGATGTAAGTGTCTAGTTCCCTAAAGTCATCCAATTTTCAAATGAAACGTATTACAATGGTTGACCTAAGTGATTTTAATGTGAGTTTTTTTTGATAGGATTGGTATAAATACAATATCAATCTTTATTCATTCACCACCTACA
Source organism: Torreya grandis (assembly GCA_037957365.1). Lineage (NCBI taxonomy): Eukaryota > Viridiplantae > Streptophyta > Pinopsida > Cupressales > Taxaceae > Torreya > Torreya grandis. The sequence goes on from JARHVA010002898.1 coordinate 1,480,075, forward strand.
AAACCTAATAATCAAACCAAATGAGCACTCAAAAAGCACTCAAGTTACCAAAAGATCTCCTATACTACCCTATTTTGATATTATTCAAAGGGATAACCTATTTATAGATATGAAGTACTAAAGTATCAATCATAAGGTCATATTTTACAATTACAAGCTAGGTCATTATTGTACTTGCTTTACACATTTCATGATTCACACACAAGCCAACATGTAAGGGATAACTAAATGAGTCTAAGGCCCTCTTCTAGAGTACTAGATATGTAGATAATGCCCTTTGGCAATGGGTTCATTATAGGTTAGCTTGACATCATGCACCCACTAACCCACTTTTCCCCAAGGTTATATTGAAGATGCAACGCTAGGTTTTTTCCATTTCACTAGGAGTAACAATCCATGACCTAGATGTAAGTACTAGAGTAAAGGTAAAGCCAAACACATAAACATACAAGTGGTCACATCCTATTTTATCTCATATTCTATGTTGAACTAAGACACTAAAATCAATGTAACTATCCCAAGTTGATGCAAATGCTGAGAGAGCTAGAGGCACTAGATCTAAAATATGATGATTGATCTAGAATCTACTTCCTAAAATGCTTCTTGCATGTACTAAAATATAAAATTGTATTAGCATTGAAAATAGTTAATTTATTTTTATTATGTCAGTTGTATATCTATCATAACTATAATTTACATTAATAACCTATCTCATCTTTATAAATTTAGCATAAGGTACATCTATGCTTAGCATATTAATTGGCCTACTATAGATCTAATATTCACCCTTGTGCCCTATCATTTATATATCCTTAAACCTAACCAATAAATATGATCCATATCCAATTTAGGGTTAAACAACATGATCCAGGTAATTAATGTACTTAATTTAATTTTTTTCTAGTTTAATTAAAAAATGAGGTAGATTTAAAAAAGTAGGTGATGGGGAAAATCTATATATCAATATTTTTTCCAAATTTTTTTAAGATAGAGTAGGAAATAAGATTGTTAATGGTTAGGGGAGAAAAGGGTCATTAATTCATGAGTAATTAATGATAAATAGTTTAATAATTACCATGAAAACTAAATAGGGTTAACCAGGTCAACATAGTTAAAAATGGATAGTTTAAGGAAGATGGCTAACTACATAGCATTCGATTGATGTAGTTTGGAAATAGGTGGCTAAATTTGTAGAGGCATGCTGATTTAGTTGGATAATGTAGTAATTTATTTATTAGTTGACATAGTTAGAATAGGTGGCTGACATAATTGGAATAAGTGGCCAACTTTATCTAAAGTGGTCGATGTAGTATGGAAATGTGTATAATTATGTGTTAAATGGATAACATAGTTAGGTTAAGTGGTTGTCTACATATAAAGTGGCTGATGTAACTTAAAATTTGAATAATGGCTAACCATGTATTGAATGGCTAACATAGTAAAAAATTGGGTTGTTGGCCAACATAGTTAAATATGTGGCCAATGTAGTATAAAGTGTTAATAAAATGTCAAATAAAGTTGATTAATTAGTTAATTTTGGTTTATTTTTTGATATTTGATAGAGGCTATGGTATTTAGTTGATGCCATGTGATTATTTGATTTTCTTGAGAGAATGACAAATAATGACCATGAACATTTGGCATCATTGGGTTTTGGTCGGATGATGTAGATGTGTAGGATTCCTTTGAATTTTCACTTAGAATTCATGTTATTAGGATCATGGGAATGACTAACCAACATTTTTTAAGTGGATAGTGGATGGGGATAACATTAAGGTGTGTATCACCCTCAAGGATATCCATATGATTCTTGAACTTCCTATTATTGGTACTCCTATGATTTGTGATACCCTAGAGATAGTTCTAGAGAGGTGATCCTTAGCCTTTTGGGTGACTAGCTTAAATAAGTATTATGATGTTTTACATGTGTGTTTATTTGATGTCTATATATTGACCATTTCAAATATATATAAGTTTATTATTAGCCTTGTGACAACTTGTATGATCTATCACAAGTCATATGGTAAGGTGCCATTATATGTGTTTACTTTATGTCAATCTATTTTAGAGCAGGGTACTATATATGACCTAAGGTCAATTATTTCAATGTAGTTAGTGCATAATTTATATAGTTTTCTTTTTCATGGGCATGTGACTATGGGCCCTATTATTTTAATTAGTAGCTATATATATGAGAGATTCCCTATTTATCAACCAATTATGTATCCCCATGTTGTCGATGATAGTTTACCTCGAGTGCTTAGATGGATGCATGATCATGTGTTATGTGTTATGCCACATACCCCTATAGTGTAAACTATGACTCATGGTGAGATTATATAGAATTTATGTACAAGTATTATAGCTAGTTATCCTACTTGGCCTACTATTTTTCTTAGATTATCTCATATTTAGATTACTAGATATTACACATGGTGGGTAGAGCCACATCATATTTCTAACTTGCTTGGTCAGTTAGGTTTTCAACCTCTTATAACACCATTAGTAGTTCCTACATATTGGGCATAACATGAGAAGGATCAAAGGGGTAGTGGAGGTACGTGGGTTATTGAAGATGTACATATGATTTGACCTTGCCAATTTAGACCTTAGATAAGATGGAGCTAGTGATAATCAAAAGAGGCTAGAGTTGATGAGGAGGAGGTATAAATAATGATAGAGTATGTAGAGGTGGTGATTGTTATGACACATTAGGTTTTATAGTTACCACCACCAACACCATGATGATAGAGACATCAATAGGTGTAGAGGAATGTGGATGTATGAGAGGAGGCAGAGTCATACATAGAGGTAGCTAATCAAGGAGAGCCTACTACATAACATACTCAAATTTGGTTTATAAAGAGAGATTTAGAGAGGACCATGGCATGCCTATATTCTTTGGCCTAATTTTGCAATAGCTTGGAGGCATACTCCATTAGAGGTACTTGGTTACTGCACTGATGATGAGACTATTGTTGGTAGGTGTTTTATGTTATGTTATATAGTTGATATTTGATGTTTTTAGATATGTATTTATTTTTTAATATGTTTTGGAGATATATACATGTTTAAACTAATGTATATTTGGTTTTTTATTTTGTAGATACTACTAAGGAGGAGTTTAGATGAGGTATGGTAGTGTGGATAGTGTATCATGATATTTTAGATGATGTATTTATACATCATGATACTATCAGTATGGTTGATCCTATTATTCCTTCATGCATATAATATGCTATTTGATTTTTATTTGTCAGTGAGGCAACTAGATATTTGTAGAGACTAGGAGATGTTGCATAACTACCATTTAGGGTAGGTAATGGGGAGATTTGGGCATGGAAGACATTGTACAAGGAGCGAGCTACCCATATGGTGACAACTAGAGAGTTAGGATGTGTTCAAGCCTAGGTGGCTAATCTACAGGGATAGTTAGAGGTCATTCATTCCTAAATAGAGTCATTATAATGTACTATTTGAAGGGGATAGTCTCAAGATTTTGTGGGTAGTGTAGCCCATCCACTAGATGGATAGGGTAGACCATAATCATAGTGATATCCATTATATTATGCTTATCTTCATGTTGTTATATTTTATAAAACATTTGATCCATTGATATATAGAGATCTTATTTATGACTTATGGATATTTGGGATATTATAGATGAATGTATTTTCTTTCTAGCACATGTTGAATTTTTTTACATGCTATGAGAAAATATATGATGTATTTTTTATTCTTTTGTATAACTTTTTAATAAATTCATGGTTAAAAATAATGGTATAGAAACATGTAATGTAAAATATACTAAATATTATGTAAAAACACACTAAATCAAGTTGAGAAGTGTGTGAAACATAAAGTAAATAAATTTGTAAAACACACTAAATCAAGTTTGAATAGTATGTAAGATAGATAGAAATGGTAAAATATAAAACATAAGAAATCTTGTTGTAAAGGGTGTAAAATTTAAGTGGTAAAATAAATAAAGTGAAATGTAAAACACACTAAAACAAAATTTGAAAAGTGTGTGAAACATAAAAAGGATTGAAATGAGAAAATGTGATTATAAAACATATAAAATCAATTTGGGAAGTATGTAAATGATTTTAAAATAAAAAAGTAAGATATAATAAATCAAGTTAAGAAAAAATTGTGCAAAACAAAATGAAAAATGGTAAAACATATTAATATCAAAATTGATAGTTATTTTTGTTACTAAAACATTGTATGAAGTTTTTAAAGGATATTTTATGAGGAAAGCCTGGTCCCATCCATGGTATTACACTTCAACTCATAAAGGGGAAACCAATGAGGGAAATGTAAAATAATTATGAATATTAACAAAATGTTTGTGAGGAAGGCCTGGTCCTATCCAAAGTTTTATATTATAACTCATAAAAATAAAACCTAAGGGATTTGATCAATTAACAAAACATATTCATCAAGGAAGAATATTGTTAATGTTGTAATTAATTAGGTACTAGAAAAATCATGACATATGTGTGTATAATAATCCTTAGTATTAATGAGGCATATTAAGTAAATAGCTAAAATCTAAGAGTTTATTGGATGTCAATTTCAAAAGACATTTGTTCACAATAAGCACAAAACTTTGTAGGTAAATAAGTGAAGTATTAATATCAACCCATGAAAGTTATATACAAAAGAAAAATAAAATGGATATACCTTCCCACATATTACCCATTCTTTAAGACCCCTTATAGAGCCTTTGGTCTACTATAAAGATTGGGTACTTACATGATAAAGTAGGTATCACTATAAATAAATTTTAAATATCTTATCCTTATATACTAGCCTACCACATCCCAATGTACCTTGGCTCTATCATGAGGCCAACTATGGATTTGAGTTTTTATTAGGAGCAAGAGATGTACTAAGATATGAATCATGCCATTTTTTGTGGTTTTAAATTTTGAATGTTTGTTTGTGCCTTTTATCATTTCTTTTGTTTTAAAATGATTTGGGTTTTAAATTTTTATGGATTTTATGATTCTTCCTCCATATAAATTTAGAATAATAAAAAATGAGTGATATAAGTGACAAACATAGATGAGATTTAGTATTTGGTTATAGGAAACAAAGTATATATATTTTTTGACATGTTACTCAATAATTAGGCTTGAATATTAACCAATATGTGATCTGAAGACTAACCATATGTGTGCTTAGTATGAATTAAAAATAATGGTAATAATGGAGATAAAAAATAGATCTATGTATGTAGTGATACAATGAGTGATATGCTTGTTAACTGATCATATGGTAAATATAGGAAATTAAATGGATTTTTATGTTTAGAACCATGTCATAATAATAACTATCTTGTTCTAAATAAAATGACATAACAAGCATAAAATATAAGTCCATATAGAAATAATAAAAAATAAATGAAAATAAAATTAAGCCATGAAATATGAGATTAAGTCATGAAAGTTTAATTAACCCATAAGACATGTGATTAAAGAAAGTAATCCATAATATATGAAATTATTCCATGAAATATACAATTAAATGATAATTAACACATAAGATCCATATATTCTCATAAATAAAATTTAAATCATGTAGTAATATGATGAAACACCATGGTGTGTTCATAAATATTAATAAATATCATGACAATTATCATCCATAACATTTTATACATCTTTGTGTAGCTAAATTCTAATGTTAATCATAGTCTCATCAATCTTGGCATAAATTCATGAAAAGACTTCCTAACATATCATCTCTATAGAGAAGGTAATTATGCTAGAAGAAGAATGATGATCATGAGGCATATCTTTTATGAGATTCTTGATGTAAAGAACTGATATTGAAATTTGACTAATATCCTTAGATATATGAGTAGATGTAGGTTATAGAGAAGGTGGTACCTTTTTCCATGAATGTCTTAGATAATGAGGTTGAGTTGGTGAAGGCATAGACCATGGAAAATCATGAAAGTACTATTGAATCACTTGAAATCTATATTCATGATGTGTGGTACATTGATTCCAAAGACAATAAACTTACCCATATTTATGGATGTATTTTGTAAATGTCTTAGGAGGTGGTAGGTTCTTATTTTTAAACTGTGAATTCTCTAGATGTAATATATCAATATATGATTAACATGTATCATGAAAGCAATAAGTACATCTAGTAGTAGACAATGAATGTCGATATCTATAATAGAAATAGAACTTAAAGTTTGTTGCTATTGATGTGCATGAAAATCCTTGGCTCAAGGTTTAATAAGTCTATGAATCTCACAATAAGCCTCAGCTACCCATCATCCTAGTAGACAATAAAGCTTAAGTAAAGGTAGTATGCCATCACTAGTATAAAATGGACTTATAATAGGATCGTGTCTAGCCTAGTCTACATCATGAGATGAGCTTGTGGTGGGTCAAAAAAGTATAGCTAACATATTTGGATGAAGTAATATAGAAGGATCCTAGTATCTATTGAAACTATAAGGTCCTGTCATAGTATGGTCCATAAACATAATCCAAAGAGGCTTATCAATAAATAGAGGAGTATTGTATGTGTGTTCCATCTCATACTGGTGAACATCAAAAAAACTAATATCAAGAGCTATATAAGGAGAAGGAAATACCTAAAAAGAACTAAGCTAATGTTGTAAATAATAATGATATCTAAGTATCTTTCCATTATTAGCTTGATCAAAGACAACTAAAAAGGGACCATCTAATAATATCCATCATCTTAATTAGGAGTGTGAAGGTCAATAATGTATGTGTTGATGATTTTATTAGTCAAAGAGGTATGGTGATGGAATTTTTAGTTTTTTTATGGTGACTATAATTTCATCTAATGGGTTTTTACGAAATCAAGGTCATAAAGAGGGAGGAAATAGAGAGATTAAGTTAGGAGAAAGATCATAAGTTTTTATTTTTAAACTAATCTTATTTGGTTCATCATCATCTAAGTTTATAAGATTAGGTGGTATGTTTCCTATAAATTTAGAATGAACATTTTATGCTCTAGTAGAATTGATAGGATAACTAAAGAATTATGATTCATGAAATGAGATGCTAGGTAAAGGATTGAGGGTAGATATTTAAAAAAAAAACTTTCTTGGAATTGTTCAAAATTCCAAGGATTAGTATCTCCTTAAATGTTTTATATAACATTATTATACATAAATTTAACATATTGACATGTTGATGAGGGTACTAATCTCATAGAGTGTGTCCATGTTCAAACAAGTAAGATGTTGTAATAAAGTGGGGAATTAAATACCATGACTTTGGCATGCATTGTAACAAGGGGAATTGTGATAAGAAGTAAAACATGATCTAAGGAACTATGACATGAATCAAAACATAACCCAAATGTGGCATTTGTCTTATATCATATCCATAACATGTACCTTGAGTGGATTAAAGATTGCATTTAGATTATCCATGTGTTTTAATAAAATATAGTGAAGATACATAAGTGCCTAAACATTCATCAATTAATGAATGTTTGAATTGGATATTTATTTAACCCTTTTATGTTTTTCTTAAAAAGGTTTAGATTAAAGGATTGAGATGCCCAAATAAGTAAAATAAATATGAAATAATTAAGTACTATTTTTTTTTTTGATTTTGACCTTTTTTCAATTTCTAAAAATATAAATAAATATGGATAAATAATGACTTATCTAAAAACTGACTATCACAGATGATCTGGGTTTTAAAAATTAAGATCCAAGTAGTAGTCTATGTCATTAATAGGATTTTGGTGTTCACCTACTCAGTGGATAGTATCACCCAATATAGATAGTACATCCATCTATGTGTAGTGTCCTCAATGTGTCACTAATTTCCCCTTTACAAGACTATTCCTATTTTTTAGGAGCACCTACACCTATGCCTATATGTCTTGTTCCCACATGCACAAAATTAGGAGCTCTATGTTGTTCTTAAAAAACCTAATTTAATTTTAAAATACTAGTCTCCTTATAAGTATGACATGAGAAATGATTTTGTGTGTGTTATTAGGTTGGAATAGACATCCTTAGCACCTCTTTGTGTAGAGAGTTACCTACATAAAAATAATTTGAAGAGGGATTAATATTGATGTTGTTCTCCAACCTAATGTTTGATGTATGTCCAAGTGAATGTCAGAATGAGAGTGGCCTTGGATGCCTTAAATGTGCTTGAGATTTGAAATGTTTGAAAATAAGGCTTAGGGATATTGTAGATGGTAGTATGTAGAAGTAAGATAAAATAGGGATCAAATACCTTAATTTTGATTAAATTTATCTTTGGTTTGAATGGATTTTACATATATTTTCCATTTAGTGAATAGATGTGGATTAGACTTGTATTTATAGGGTTATTTTGCTTGTGCAAATAAGAAAATAAGCTTAGGCCAACCTTAGGAGTGTCACACATTTTAAAAACTATCTATTTGGAAGAGATATGGTTAAGGACAATAGTTCCCAATTGGGGACACTATCACCATGTGGATGTAGTGTCCCAAATGTGGTGCTAATGTCCTCTTTGTAGATTGCTATGCAATTTGGAATGGGATATGAGATGGAAATTATGGGATTATGTTTTGACTAGTTGTAGGTGGTTGTGGTTTGTTGAATGATTGGAAAGTAGGTCTAATTCTCAAAGATAGGTCTATGTCTATCCTAGGGATAGGTTAACTCAAGTGACACTTTTATCATCCAACTACCACTTTTAAGTGCTTAAAGTCTGCATCCCCCCATTTATGCTAGTAATATAATAAAAGGAAAAAATAAGTGTACCTAGACTTAATTTGACATTAAAGACCATGTAATTGAGTTTAAGTATGATAATCTAGGTCTGTGTATTTAGAACATGATCCAAAGTAATGTCCTGTAATGAAACATGCAAAAAAAATCCTTACTTAAGAGATGATTAAAAATAAAAGACTCTGATAAAATGTAATAATTAAGTTGAGTAAATAGAGAGAAAGGAATGAATGTACCTTGTTGGGTATGTGAACCAATACATGGAACTAATGAAAACCTATATGTGTGAGTGTGTATAGTGATCATATCATTAAATAATTTGAACTGAGTTTGTCTTGCTCAATCCTAAAATGGGTGGCTCAAGAAATTAATCTAGTTTTGAATCCATCATTTCCCACCCCTACTCAATGGATCTTAATCTTTATGAATAGCTTGGATAAGACTATAAGTGTGTCTAATACTTTTATGTAGGTGTCTCAATAACTCAAGTAGGCCATGACTCCATAATTTCCAAATTGTGTGAAGTAGATGCATTTGTAATTAAACTGCACAAAGTGCTGAAAGTATCTAATTGAGTAAACTAACTATGTATTAAGCTCCATAGACACTCAAGTATATTAGGTAGATCTAAGCCACTTTGGAATGCCAAACATTGTAGATTGAGTAAGGTATGAATCTGGTGACAACCTAGAATTTGATATAAATTATATATTACGTATAGAATGACATGGATATTTCCATTCCATCTGATCAACCTATTTGAGGTTGAGTATATATGGAAACTAATGTGCCATGCACATGCCCCCAATTTGGTATCTAAGTACATTGAATCTAAATCAAGTATGTAATATCTAAATTGATGAAATTGATTTGAATGTATAAGTGATCATGTCATGCATGATGCCCCCAAATCTGATCAATTGGTATGAATCTAATTTAAACTGAATGTATTTAAGCTAAATCTAAACATAAATGTTAAACCTATGATTATATCTATGAAAAAATATATTATACATGGTGTACTAGTTTGAATGATCTAGACTATTTTGAAGATAAGGATATGAGACAATAATGCCATGTAATGGACCATAACACCCTATAGTGATAGTGTCCCAATTTGGGAGATAATGACTACCTAATCTAATTTATAAGTGATCCATATTGAATTATAAATTTCTATTCTATTTTATATCTACCTTGAGTCTGACATCTAAAATTAAGCCTATTTGTTGAAATGTATATATGAAAATCAATGTAGGAGTTTGATCTCTATGAAAAACCTCTATGAATTCCCCCTCTTTTGAGGGTAGTTGTGAAACCTGTGTAAGAACTACCCTCTAAAGAAGTAGCTCTAAAAAATGTAGTATCCAAATCATGTGCATGATATTCCAATATAATGTAAAAACATAACATCATAATGTAAATGAATCTGAGCATAAGTAGGTAATATAATATGTATGTTATCTAGCATTGCACAAGGGTGTCAAGATAGATATAATAAATTTATAATAAAAAATCTTAGTAACCTCCTAGGGGGATGGGCCATGATGTCCATCAAGGCTCCCAAGTAGGAAGGTAGATGCATGAGGTCCCTCATGGCATTAAAAAATGGTGTGTGTGTGTGTGTGTGTGTGTGTGTGTGTGTGTGTGTGTGTGTGTGTGTGTGTGTGTGTGTGTGTGTGTAATAAGAAATACAAGTGTCATGGTGTAGAATCATATAATGAATCAAAAATGCAAACACATGAGGAACACAAAATGTATTCATAGGGGCCATAATACAAGGGACATGGGCACATGTCACTAAATCTGATAATGAATACATATAAGGACATGTTTAAATGCCCACATACACAAATAATGAGTAATTTAGCATAGAAACACGTAGAAAGACATTTTCAAATGTTTGCATATAGAAGTAGGAAATAAAACAAACAAGGGACATGGGCACATGTATAAAGCATACAAATAAAGAAGTGACATAGAAAATAAATAACAATGGCATATTCAAATTCCCTCAAAGATGGAAGAAGCATATGACCCACAATCAAGTCTAATCTAGGAAAACTAGAAATGAAAGCATGTATAATTATGTAATATAAATCTATGTTGATGATAGAATCCATATATATAGAGGATAGCTAGTGATAGTAAAAAAAAAATTAACAATGAATATCAATGATCAATATCAAGATAATCAATGTGTAAACTAGAGTGTACAGTATGCAAAGATAAAACCTAGTAGTAGTAATTGTGTATGAGATTCCCCTAAGTGGGTAGATGTATTTAATAATATAAACTTGGATTGGTGTAAATTCCCCCAATGGGTAGATGATAAATGGTCTAGATCAGTGTAGTGGACTAGAGTCATGTCTAGAATTTGTAATCACTCACTAAGAACAAGTTAAGCATATGTGTATGTATAAACTGACTATACTAGGATACCTAACAATATCTAATATCTAGTAATTAGTATAAATGTAAACATATCAATGCATACAATCCATAATTTTTTTTGCATTTTTGAAATATTTGAATGTTTTTGTAGTTTGGTATAAGCTATATACAATCAAATGAAAATAAACTATGTACAAAGAGCATGAGAGTAGAGGTAAGTATGTACAATTCAATTGAAAATGAAAATTTCATATTTTTATATGTATAATTTCCTTAGATGCATGATGTTCAATGTATTTTTTACTGCCTTTCTATCAAGTTAATATAGATGATATACTTTCAGGCTAAGCTTTTTGGTGATGATATATCTTCTAAGCCAATTGGGTTTAAAATTTCTTTTGTTTTCTTCTTTGGCATTGACATTTTTGAGATTTTATTTCAATACTAGATCATTAATTTTGAAATCCCAATTATTTACTATATTATTATAGGTTTTATAGATTCACTTCTAATAAGATCTTGGATGTTTTGTAGCTTTGATATGTGTATGATCCAACTATTCTAGTTCATGGATATGTCACTCTCTATATTGGTCATCTATGATGAGTCCTTTTAAAGAGACCTATAAACATGAGATTTATAATTCCAAAGGAATAAAAAAATTTGTGCTATATACAAGTGAATAAGAACTAGTTATCATTGGTGTATTTATACTAGTGTAGTAAGCCCAAAGTATATAAATGAATTGTTTATGCTAGTCATCACTGAATTTGGTGATGATTTTGTTGAGGATTATATCAATCATCTTATTTATTGCCTCTACTTGATCATTACCCTATGGGTATTATGGTGTGAAAAATGTGTGTTGTATTTTGTATTTTTCATAAAACTTCTTCACTATTTTTTCTTGAAATAAGTTACATTATCTGTAATTATTTTGCACATAAAATAAAGATAACATGATATGGAAGAATGCAAAATGAAAGATATTTTATTTGATTTAAAACATCATGTATGCATATGTCTATACAATTAAAGAATAATGACTTAATAATTTTTCACATAGAATAAAGATAACATGCTATGAAAAGAATGCAACAAGAAAGATATTTTAGTTTATTTCAAACATCATGGATGCATATGTCTATGTGATTAAAGAATAATGTCTTAATTATTTTTCACATAGAAGAAAGATGACATGCTATGGAATATGATAAATATTGCATTTGATAGTAATCATCATCTATACATGTATTGATGTATTTTCTTAGTTCATTTCATATTAAAGGGAATAAGCATGTAAATGAAAGTATGAAACTTTGCAACAAAAATTTATTTATTTATTTTTTAATTAAAATCATGATGATATGGGATAGGTTATGCACAAAATTTTATAAAAATAGGAATTTTTAACCCTAATGTGTATTTTTTAGTGTTAGGGTTTTTGAAACTAGAGTTTCTTTATACTAATTTTGACTATATGTAAAATAAATTAAAACCCTAATATGAAATTGATTTTAATTATGTAAGATGTCTAAAAAAAATTAGAAAATTAGAAGGATTTAACCCTAAACTTACTGCATAAAAATTTGAAATTAATATAAGCTAGGGTTTGGAGTAATATTTGAAGTAAGTCAGGTTCACCAAATGATTTAACCTTTTTGGGTTTTACAATGAGAATCTTATGTTTAGATTAAAGGGCTAAGATGCCTAAATTAGTCAAATAAATGTGTAATAGTTAAGTACTGATTTGTTGTGATTTTGACCTTGTTTGACTTTATAAAAATAGTAGTAAATAGGGATAAATAAAGACTTATCTAAAAACTAACTATTAGGGATGATTTGGGTTATGAAAGTTGAGATATGAGTTGTAGTCTATGTCATCAATATGATTCTAGTATTCATCTACTTACTAAATAGTAGCACCCTATATGTACAATAACGCCATATATGTGTAGTGTCCTCAATGTGGCACTAATATCCCCTTTGTAGGAATATTTATATTTTTTAGGAGTACTTGTACCTATGTTTATATGTCCTATTCTTGCATGCATGAAACTAGGAGCTTTATGTTATGTCTAAAAAATCTGATTTAATGTACAAACCCTAATCTCTTTACAAGTATGACATGACCAATGATTTTGTGTGTGTTAGTAGGATGGACTAGACATCCTCAGAACCCCTATGTGTAGAGAGTTTCTTACATACCAATACTCTAAAGAGATATCAAGATCGATGTAGTTCTCCCACTTAGTTCTTCATGTATATATAAGTAAATGCTAGAATGAGAGTGGTCTTGGATTCCTTGAATGTGATTGAGATTTGAAATGTTTGTTAACTAGGCTTAGGGATACTTTAGATGGTAGTATGTATAAGAGTTCAATTAGATGATTATTATGATGAGGATAAGTTCTCATGGGTTTTAAGAAATGGATTTGAGATGGGATATGTGAAAGTTTAGATATAGTGTCCCATTAGTCATAACCTATTAGAGTGTTATTAGATAATGGTGAATAATGTTGTAGTAAATATTTTGAGGGTGGGTGGATTTGCATTGAAATTGATGTTGATAAAGTATGTTTTTAGGTTTGGCTAATGTGGGTCGACTAGTTGTAGTTGATTATTCTATCTTGGATGATGTGGTCATATCATTGGTTGTTTATTTTATTTGAGAAGAAAAATACAAGTGGTTGAAGGTTTTAGAATTTCCAATTTAGGTGTTTGAGTTGGAGTGGTAAAATTTATATCAATAACATGTGAGCTATTGTCTATTGTTGGAGTTCAAACTTGTAGGTTTGTTAAAATTGGCTCTTCATGAAAATTGGCTCTTCATGCCCCAATTACCTTATATGAGATGGGTAATAATCATGAATAATGCAATTTTTTTGGAAATTATTATGGTTAGAGGATGGATAATGATCGATATAGGAAAATACTCTCCTCCTATTATTCATGTTGACAACATTCTTATTGCTTATGTTAGTATCTATTAAACTTTTAACATAGTTGGTAGTATGATCTTGGTTAGTTTTAACTTGATGGTTAGGAGTAGGACCCTTATAAATAACTAAGTCAGCATGGCATGGTTTAAGGATTCATGTTTAGTTTTAGTTACATGATCTTTAGTTTTTATTTCATAATCTTGTTGATGTGTATGTAAGAGTGATTCACGATCAAAGTTATGTCCAAAAATATCATCCATAGCAAATTTTCTTACTTGGTGATAGATTTAGTGGTAATGTCCCCAACTTGCATGAAACCAATAATTTTTTTGGGGATCATACCAATGTTTGATAGGGTGTGTAGGATTGAAATATCATGGGGAATGTCATGGAAGACTAGTTTATGGACATCTACATTATGCACTTGAGCAAATGTGGAACTATTATTTGTAGTGATAGGTTAAATGGTATGTATGGAATCATAGTTATATGTAACACCATCATTATTTACATGTCAATTTTTAGCTTTCCTAAGCATTCAGGTTCCTATTGGAGGGTGTGAAGGCTCAAATTTTTGTAAGGAAATATTTATGTTTATCTTGGTTAATGGATTCTTCCAATGATTTTAGAGAAAGAGTCCTGACATGATATTGTAGTTTGAAATGAACAGTATTAGTGAATAAGTTGAAAAAATTCTCATTTAACATATTATGCTCATCTTTGTTAGATAATGCTTTCCATCATTTGATTAAAACTTGTGTTGTTTTGGATTTCAATTATTTGTAATTGATAAAATGAGATAAGTTATTTTCAAGAAGATCATTGTTTGAAATTCTTAAACTAATGCATTGACATAGTCTTCCAAACTAGCTATAGAATGAATCTTAGGTTGGTTATAACAATATAACACATTTCATGAAAAGGTTTTATCTAATATCTTGGTAGAAACAAAGGTTTTAAGTTTAGCTCAATCTTTATATAAATTTCCAAAAAGTATTCAAATGTAAATATGGATCAATAGATCCATTATAAGTGATAATTGGAACTATACTACCTATGTCAATGGTTGTAATTTGAGGAACAAGAGGTTTATTTTATAAGTGTTTAATAGCTTTATTAATAAGTGGAGGTTGAGGTATAAGGACACCATGTGCATCTATAAGGTAGGGGTGGGAAGACATTAATATTTTGCACTCCCCATTGACTAGATTGAGGTTGATTTTTGAAATGCATTAATTGGTTTTGCATTTACATCATTTGGTTAGCACTGTTATTTTGAAAAGTAGCCATTTGATTTGGAGTTTCTAGTAATAATTTGTTAGTGTGAATTATTTTTTGACTAGTATAATTTTTATGTTATGATTTAACGTTATGAAAGGCATTAAGAGTTTCGGATGCACTAGTATTATGAGATGCACTAGTGGTATAATATGCACTAGTATTTGGATGGAATTGGGTGTTAGTGTGGTATTTTTTAGTAGACTCACTAAAATTCACACTTGACATGTTATTAAAAATACTTAGAATGGAAGTGTAAAAAGGTATGGAAGATGATGTCATATTATTAGAGGGAGATAAAAAAGAAGAGAAATATGTGGTAGAAGTCATAAAATGATTCTCCAAATCCTATAGAAAATGTAGGTGAATGGGGTTCTCCAATATGAGGTCCCATCATGAGATTATAAATGACTATGGGATTTATATACACAATATTTTTATTAGCTTTAACACTTACTAACACATTCTATCTTAAAGGAACCTGTCAAGTTTCAATCTCTCTAAGTGCATACCTTAAAGGGTATATCGGGAAAGGGGTGGGTAGACCATTGGTGCTTCACAAGATTTTTGTGGATTTGTATCATTCCTAACATTTTTCCAACCACTTTATATCAACATAACCTTCTCCTATGTACTTACCTAATCCTTTTCTCCTCTATTGGACCCTCCTTTAGTCATTTTCCACCTTTATTAGCCATTTCTAATCTAAAAACATTTTTGAAAGTTTATAAAATAGAGTCAAATGGGTTGATCTGTATTCTAAATGATATATATTTTTAAATCAATTAACAATAGTCAATTGGGGAGTAATAGTATAGATGGATTTTGAATTCAAAATGAGTGGGAAAAGAAATGGGGAGAATTTGGCAGGAGGAACAGATCCTGGTGGTACAGCAGAGGAAGAAGGAAAATGTGGAGGGTCAGGTTTACTAACTGATACAGACACAAGAAGCCTTTCATCTGTTAACGAGTCCTATAATGGGGCCGGAGACTCACCATCGAAAAGTGTGTTAGAACAATTCACGGAAGCGAAAGATAAATCTGAATATAAAAAAGAAAAGAACTCTGAAAGACAGACAGGGGCCCTTGAACAAAGGACCTGGTCATTGTTGTTTGGGAAAAAGCCAACAGGGAAATCCCTTTTCCCACCAGTGACTTCTAAATCATGCTGGGAGAAAGGTGAGTTTCAAATTTTCATCCCAGACCCTCTACTTGATTTCTCTGTATCATCAATGGATCTCACCCTAGTTGGAAAGTTTTTAGGAGCTAGACCAAATATAGATTCACTTAGATCTATGATCAGAAAGAAATGGGCTATACATGGAGAAGTAGACATTACACCAATGGTGAATGGTTTTTTCTCTTTTATCTTTAACTGTAAAGAATATTTGAATAAGATTCTGAGTGAAGGGCCTTGGTCCTTTGGAAAAAGCACTCTTACAATCAAGAAATGGGAACCAGAAATGGATTTATCAGACTCATTCTTCTTAACTACCCCTATATGGGCTAGACTACCTAGGCTTCCATTAGAATTCTGGCATGAGGACATTTTCAATGGAATTGTTAGTTCATTTGGTGAGTTAGTGGCTGTGGATAATGCCATGGCTTCAAGAACTAAACTCCAAAGTGCCAGAATTTATGTTAAAGTGGCAGACCTGAACCATCTCCCAAAAAAAGTGGAACTAATCTCTAAGCTTGGTAAGAAAATCCAAGAGATTGTCTTCAAAGATTTGCTAAATTCTTGCTATGCATGCAAGAAACAGGGGCATTAGGTTAAGAATTGTCCCAATAGGGATAGATCCCTTTCAAGAAATTTTCAGGAAGGGAAAAATATAAATATCCAACAAAAGAAAATATGGAAGGTAAAAGAAGACTATCGAAAGATAGGGAAGACTCAAGAATCCTTAGTTGACCAACACACAGATAAGGATAAAAACTCTACAACAGAAGAAGAGGGCGACCTAAATTTATTAAGAGCAATAGAGCCCCTATTAAAAAAATTTAGTCCCCTGATGGAAGAGAAGGGGATGGGATCAGAGAACAAAAAACCAGATCTTCTAACAGAAGAAGGAGCTAATTTCCTAAACCAGAACACCCAAAGTTTAGAAAATCAATTTTCTAAGGTAAAGGATAATGAAGGATTAGAGGAAGGAGAAGTATTACCTGAAGGGGGGAACAACATAGAAGAAGGAGAGGGAGATTTGTGCAAAGTTCAGATGGGGGAAAAGTAGGAGGTATCAAAGGTTGAAAATAACACTCCAGTGAAAGAGGCCCTAATGGCAGAAGAAAAGAAAGAGTTTGGAAAAAACTCAAAAAACCAAAAGATAAAAGGAGAGAAAAAGAACAATACTAATCACATGGTGACGAGAAATGGTGGTGTGAAAGTAAATAGTCCTCTTAGGAGTAAAGAAGGAAAAGGATCTAAAATGCAAGTCAAATTAAAATTGGATGTAGGATATTCAGATAAACCTGGGAAAAAATCTGCAAAAAAGAATAGAGAGATGGAAAGTAAGCACAATATAGCAGATGGAAAGCAGGTAACCCTGCAGCAATGTCTCCTAAACAATAAAAACAAATGAGAATTCTTAGTTAGAATATTAGGGGGCTAAATAGCATATATAAAGTAGATTTAGTTAGGAATTTTGTCAGAGAGCAAAAGCTAGACCTCCTTCTACTTCAAGAAACCAAAATGAGTAAAGAGAAAGTATAACAAATCAAAGACATTAAAAATTATACCATTAAGGCCAGTAGCTCTGAAGGTGCCTCAGGAGGAACCATGATGCTATGGAAAAAAAATCAATATTCTGGTTCTATTTTGATGGAAAGTAAAAATTTTTTGGCTGTTAATATAACTAGTGTTGACCAAAAGGAAAGATGGTATGTTGTAAATATCTATGCTCCCAATGCCAGGAATGAAAGGAAAAAGGTATGGGAAACTTTCTCAAAACTCAGAAGCAAAGATTATTGTGGGCGATGGATTATAATGGGAGATTTTAATGTTCCTCTCTATGATTATGAGAAAATGGGTGGTAACACTATTCAAATGGAAGGGAGATTTGATCTCATGGAGTTTATAAGTAAAGAAGTTTTAATGGATGTGGAGCTACAAGGAATTCAGTATACCTGGAGCAATAAGAGACTTGATAATGAATGTATACAGGCCAAGCTTGATAGGGCTCTCATTTCCCCAGACTGGATAAAAGACTATACCTGTAAGTTGGAAGCATGCCATAGAATAGGCTCGGATCATTTCCCTCTCATCCTTACAGTGGTCAAATTGAACCAAAAAAAGAATCATCCGTTCAGATTTGAAAAGATGTGGATGCAGCACCCACAGTTTGAAAGCAAAATAAAAGAGTGGTGGAATATACCTATTGAGGGAACAACTCTCTTCAGAGTTGCCTCCAAACTCAAAAATGTTAAAAAGGAAGTTAAGAAATGGATATACCCCAAAATCCCATAGAGAAGAAAGTGAACAATTGGTTCAATATCAAGACATTATAACTAAGGAAGAAACCTATTGGAGACAAAGATCTAGGGTGCAATGGTTGAAAGAAGGAGATAAAAATAGAAAGTTTTTCCAACTTTCCACTTTGAAACACAGAGCGAAAACACATATTCATCACTTGAAAAAAGGAGATCAGAAGATAACAGAGGAAAAGGAAATAAAGGAGGAAATGATCTCATTTTTCTCTTCCCTGATGAAGGCTGATAGAAACATCAACTTGAAAAGCCAGGCTGATATCCTACGCGTGATTCCTCCATTGGTCTCGAAGGAGCAGAATAATATGTTATGTTCTATACCTAAGGAGGAGGAAATCTTCAAAGTAGTTAGATCTTTAGGAGGAGAAAAAGCACCTGGACCAGATGGTTTCCCCATGTTTTTTTTTTCAAAATCTCTAGAAACTTATAGGCAAGGATGTCAGTAATGCAGTGAAGGAGTTTTTTGGAGCTAAACAGATGTTGAAGGAAGTTAATGCCACTTTTCTGTCTTATCCCAAAAAATGCTGGAGCTGAATGCCCTGATCAGTTCAGATTGATTAGCCTATGCAACTCCTTCTATAAGATAATATCTAAAGTTCTAACGACCAGATTAATTCAAGTGATACCTTCGATAATAGCTGATCAACAAAATGGATTCATTCCAGGCAGACAAATCCTTAACTCTGTTATAACAGTGCATGAGAATATTCACTCACTGTTCAGCTCAAACAATGAGGGGTTCCTAATGAAAGTGGATATAGCTAAAGCATATGACAGGGTGGATTGGCTATTCCTTTCAAATAGCCTTATTGCCTTTGGCTTTGAACAAAGAGTGGTTGATATTATCAAACATCTGATATCTACAACTTCTATAGCTGTGTTGGTAAATGGGAGTTCGTCTCATTTTTTCAATCCGTCTAGGGGATTAAGATAGGGGGATCCTATTTCCCCTATTCTGTTTATTATTATGGCTGATAGTATGGGGTGATACCTAGGGGACTTAGTTCGTAAAGGATTATTTAAGGGCCTGAAACCCTCTTCGCATCCTTTAATATGTTCCCATGGTCAATTTGTGGATGACACTATTTTCATGGGACAATCTGAAGTCACAGAAGCTAGAACTCTAAAGGAAGCTATAAATCTATATTCCTCTGCCTTTGGACAACTGATTAACTGGAAAAAAAGCATAGTATTCTTTACTAATACCCCAAATCACAGATAGAACAAAATAGAAAAAATCCTTGAATGCTCCATAAGATCTTTTCCCTCCTCTTACCTAGGTCTCCCTTTTGGGTTGAAAGCTCCTGAAGCTTTCTAGGAAGGACTTATTAACAAATTTAGTAAGAAATTGGCGGGATGGAAAGGTATTCTTCTAAGCCAAGGTGGAAAGCTCACACTCCTCAAAGCAAGTCTTCAAAGCATACCTACGTACGCTTTGAGTCTTTTCAAATTCCCCACTAAATTTGCTGAAGCTATTGAAAAAATCCAAAGAAACTTTCTTTGGTCAGGTACTGAGGAGAAAAGGAGAATGCCTCTAATAGCATGGGATAACATCTGCAAACTTGTTAGGGAAGGTAGACTAGGTATAAGGAAAATTAGAAGTATGAACACAGCCCTCTTAGCTAAACAGGGGTGGAGGGTTTATCAGGAAAATAAAGAATGGAGTAAAATATGGAAGCACAAGTACTTATTCAAGGCAAAGTCACTCCCTGAATTCTTTACTACTCCAGACATTTCTCATCCTTCTGCCATATGGGGGGCAGTCCAGGGGACAAAACATGTTTTAGAAGAAGGAAGCTCATGGAAAGTTGGCAATGGTAAAAAGGTGAAGTTCTGGGAAGATATTTGGTTAAGAGGAAAACCTTTGCAAGAAGAAATCCAAGATAAAGATGTTATAGATAGATGCAAGCAAAGAGTGGGAATAATGGTTAACCAATACTGGCAGAACAACTCTTAGGTAAACCTCACTGACTATGATCAAGATCTCAAGGATATTCAACTATCCCTAAATGCTATATCTCTATATCCTAATCATGAAGATAAAATTGTTTGGCACAATGAGCCAAGTGGACAGTTTAAAGTTTCTTCCATCTTCACCTCAAAGGGAAATGGTAGCAAACCATTATGGATGAGAGCCTGGATTAAGGGGCTCATCCCTAAAATCAAATTCTTTTTCTGGACCCTTCTCCAAAACAAAATATTGACTATGGATAATTTACAGAAATGTAGAATAAATATTGTAAACAGGTGTATTCTTTGTAAGAAAGACCTTGAAGATAGAGATCATTTGTTCGTGAATTGTTCCTTCACTCAGCTAGTTTGGAAAGAGATCCTCAATTTGTGGGGCATTGCATGGATCCACCATAAAAACATGGAATTATCTCTCAAAAGTTGGTACTGCCCCTCCAAGAATCTTGAAGTTCTTTTTTTATGGAAACTTACTCTTCTCCATATTTGGTGGGGAATATGGAAGGAAAGAAATAACCGAATCTTTAGAAATAAAGAACTTCCTAGATGGGTGGTAGGATAGAACATCATTAGAGCTATAAAGGAGAATTTTTTATCACAAAAGAATCCAAGCTCAACTCTCTAAGTGGATAACCCCTTAAGGACAGATAATTCTAAAGGTAAACCTGATAATCCCATATCAGCAGTTACTTGGAATGTTCCCCCTCAAGGGTGGATTAAAGGAAACTTTGATGGTGCTGCCAAAGGGAACCCAGGGAATGCAAGTTGTGGTGGAGTTTTGAGAAACCATATGGGAAAGGTAATTTATGCTATTTCAACCCCCATTGGTAAATCGAATTGCCACATTGCCGAAGCTATAGCTGCCCTTCAGACCATCAAAATAGCTGTGGACTCAGGATATCCCAAATTGTGGCTTGAAGGGGACTCATTGAATATCATAAATATTCTTAAAAAATAAAAATACTATGTCTTGGACTATAGAGGCTAAGGTAATGGAGATGAAAACATTAATAAAAAAATTTGAAGAAGTGACTATAACCCACACCTTTCGTGAAGCCAATGGTGTTGCATATTGGCTAGCTAATTGTGCAGTCCGAACAGGTCAAACAGTGAGGTGGCATGAAACATTAGAAAAGAATGTGGATTTGAGGGTGCTCATTCTTCATGATGCAACTCATGCAAAGGAAGGAAAGATTGGATTGTAATAGAAATATAATGAGTTGGAGGAGTGGCAGTGCGGGGAAAGGACAACAATCATTAAAGAGGAAGGCCCTCAAGAGTGAGAAGCGGATCCTGAATATGCACAAACAAAGCTGAATTTCTAATCAATTTGGCAGCAGGTGGGATCATTGTAAAGACCATAGTGACTGGGTTTCAAAGAAAATGAGTATGGCGCGCAAAAGGAAAGGAGAACCCAGGAAGCAGGAACCCAAAAGCTGTGATGAATGGAAAGAGAAACAAGAAGTCTAGAGAATTCTATAGAAAGGTAAAGTCGTGAACTATATGGAAAGGCTCCATGGGTCAAAACCGCATATCACAATGGCTTTTTTCAAAAATTGGACTGATGAAAGGGTCACCTTGCATGGTATCACAGTGAACCTAACAGAGGATTTTATAGCAGAGGTTACAGGGCTGCCTATGGATGGACTTAAATTCTCCAAGCAGACAAGCATTTCAAATGAGGCCTTTTGTAAGTTCCCCAAGACGGATGTGGAAGAGCAGAAGCTGGTCAAGAATGGGGATTTCTATGAATTGGATCAGATTAAAGGGATATGGAGGGATGTCTTAAGCTGTATAAGGGAGTACTTCATCCTGGATGGAAGAAGTGAGTGTACAAATTTCACTTTGTCTTCCTTAATCATTTCAAGCACAAGGTAAGATTGTCTTTTCCCTTTTACCTTCGCTTCTCCTTGGTCCAAAGTTTATATGCTCATAGGAAAAAGGAAACATGCCCTATCCTACATGAAGGCCTTATTCTGTTAATCGAAGGCTATTGCAAGAATAATGCAATGGTAAAGTACCCTAACCAGGGGAAAAATAAGGAGTCAGGGAGTAGAAAGAGTGAAAGTGTAAAAGGGAAAGGCATGATCAAGCTCCCTAATGCTAAAAATCAGAATGTAGAAGAAGATACTGAATGGGAGAGAATTGATAAACCCAGGGAGGAAAATTTGGAGGAAGAAGAAGGAACTAAAAGCTGGGATACAAACTCTAATGAGGATGAAGAATGTCCTGAGAAGAATGAAAAAGAAGATGTCAACATAGAGGAGGATTTTGCAAATAGAACAAAAGATACAGAGGAAAATCAGAAAGTGTTGGAGGATGAATTTGTCCAAGATGGCCCTGTTGAGGACCCTGCTTTAAGAAACGAAAAGGAAACTATAGTTTAGGATGATAATCAAGAAATGGACATGGAAATTCAAACTGGAATTAAAGAACAGGATCAAAAGGGTCGTGAGGATTTCTTTGAAGAAGCTAGGAACAGTCCCAATAAAAATTTTGAGGAATAGAGAGAGAAAAAATAGAATGATGAAACACACACACTAATGACTGGGGTCAATTGCAAAGTAGAGGCATCTTTCCAACTTGATTCTTGGATGTGTAGGGAGATCATGGATCTCAAAAGGAAAGTGGAAACTATGGAAGATACTCTAAAAACTGTATGGAACAAAATTAACAATATGGAAAATCAGATAAGAGATATCCCAGTCAAGCTCAAATCCTACGAGAATAACCTCTAGGAACTCATCAAGGAAAACAAAATGAAAATGGAGGAAGTTACGTCCAATATTTGTGCTGCTGCTGTCAATATTGGAAAAATAGCTAATGAGGAGACCAAAGCCTTAGAGGGACCTAGCAAAAGGATGAGACAAAGTTCAAGAAAGAAGGCTACACAAGAGGGATCCATGCTGGCAAAAACCACTACCCAGGATACTATTGTGAAAGGAAAAGAAACCATGAAAATGATATTGGAACTAGATGAATAGTCTGGTTCCTCTTGTTGGTTATGTAAACTAGTCCTATTCAATGGTTTCTTTTTGTAATCTTCTGCCTATGGTGTAGCCAGATCTTTGTTAAATTTGGGTTTTGACCGGTAGTCTTTTTTGTGGTTTCAGGTCCATTTAAAACTTGTTTTTGCTACTTCCTTGTAGTAGTTTTTAGGCTTTGCCTGTGGTCTTGGATGCTCTTTCTTTCCTTCCTTGTACTAGGGTTTCAGGGCCCCTTCAAAACCTATTTTTACCTTAATCTAAAACAATAGTCAATTGGGTTGACTCAACCTTTAAAAAATGATTAGGTTAGATCCACCTATATAAACACATCCATTTCATTGTTTATAATAAGAGAATAAGAGGACATATATTATGCATGTCTACTTATCCACCATTCTACTTAAGGATCATAGCTTAGGGTTTTAATACTTTATCTAGAGATATAGATATTTTCTTATGGAGAAGTCTTTTGGATGAATATATAGGTTGTGTAGCCTAGAGATAACTTATCCTTATTTTCCTTAAATACCACAACCTCTTAGAAAGAACCTTGGCCAAGGGATAAATTGAGGCTCGATGGGTTAATTTTCAAAGGTAAGTATTCATAAATTTGTTCCTCCTTTCTAAGAGTGGAAAAATATGAATTTGTACTTTTCTCCCATAAATTATGATTTGATATACATTAACATGAGTATATGTCTTTTATGCATGTTTAATTTTCATGTTTATTAACCCCACTTTATGCCACAAGATTTGGTGAGCACTAGATTAAATTTTACTTTACTTGTTATTAATTTAGTAAATATGAAAACATAGGACCTAGTTAGGGTTATTGCATATTTTTGCTTGATTAGAGGCTTTGGAACCCTCCCTAGTGAATATATTGTGGTAAGATATTCTTTTGCTAGGTCTAGTGGATACATCTTGGTCATGAACCTAAATATATAATGTATCCATAATCATAAGTGTAAGTAAGATTTATATTATCCAAGCTAAGATTGATTTATATATCTATTGCATTTTCCATTTCATACATTCTAGTGAACCTGGTGTGAATCTAAACCTTACAATTTTTCTTTCACACTATCATTTTCTATAATATTTTTCCATATTTGTAGTATTATATCAAACCTATCAGTATAGTTATAAAATTTTGTGCACAAGTTTAACACACAATCATATCAAAACAACTCCATTCTATTTGTGTAGGTCTTCATCAAACACAAGTAACTAGATCGATTTGGTTGACATAGTATTCTTCTTCAATTAGATTCTACCAACTAAGTTAACACAATAGGCTCTATTTATAGTGATTCCTTTTGGAATTCAGGTTCTACCAACTATGTTGACCCAAATTATTTAGTTTGTAGTATTTATTTTTGGCATATAGGGTTCTTCAAACTATGTCAAACTAGTTGGCCAGTTGGTAAAACTTCAAAGCAACATTTGAGCATCACAAAAAATTCAATATTATCCATATTTAATACCACCAAGGCTCCTCTCTTTCCTCTCTCTATAACTTAAATTTTTATTTGAGTTTTATTTTTCACAAGTTATCAATCTTCAAAATTATAACCCTATAGCTAACTGGGTTGTCTTGGTCAACATAATTCCATAGTCTGTCTTCTATTTTAGAGACAGTTAATATATTCGACTCTATTCTTAAATACCTTGCTTCTAGAAAAAAATAGTGACCTAGTCAACTCTATTTTGTACTATTTGCATATAATGTCACCTAAACTAACTCTGTACTATTATTCATCAAGGAATTAATAATTATTTGATAGTAATTAATTCACATTTCCTTTTTTAGCTTTTTTCATGCTTAGATTAACTCACATAGTCTAAATAGGTTTTTTTAAAAATTAACATTATAGTTACACTATTTTACTCTTTTGCACATACTAAAAAATCAAATAACATTCAAAATACATTTAAACACTTAACTTCCCAAGGCCTACCTACTTGGATTTCATCACCAAGGGGGAAGTCAATTAGGTTTTTTGGTCAAGTAAAAATGCATGGTTAATGGTATATATTGGAAAATCACCCAACACCCTTATCAATATGGGATTATGAAGTGATGGGGTAGGCCCTAGTACCAATATAGTACATTTTTTAATACATATCCCTTTCAATGCAAACTACTTAAAAACAACCCTATATTTCTTTTTAATTCCTTCTTCTAGCCAACTCTCGATCACTTTAATTACAAAATTTATTATGAATTAATAATACTTAGGAATGACCACTTACCTATATTTTAATTTAAAATTATTGATTTCTCTCTAATCATTATATTATGTATTATAAAAATTTCACTAACCAACATTGGTGCACGATTTGTGTTGTGTGTTTAAATCAGACCAACCACATTGATCTGATTACTTGTATGTTTGATTTCATATGCTTAGAATTATTTGTATCTAGTTTAAAAAGATTGTTTCCTATGTTAACATAGTCTCTCACTAACTGATTCACCTTTCCTACCTAGAGTACATAGTTAAATTGTTTAACTCTATATTATTGTTATTCAATCAAAATTTTCTCTCTATAGTACTAAGTCAACCCTGTCAACCTAGTACTTATGGGATGACCTTGTTCCTTATTAGTAAAATTTGTCTTCATCTAGAGCCTTACTTCAAAGCAATACTAAGTTGGCCTAGTTGAATTAGTACCTATAGGCTGACCTTTTTTTATGTTTGGATGATTTTATCTTCATTTTGTGTCCTTTTATCTAAATAGTACATAGTCAACCCTATTGAATCTATACACCTTAGATGATATTGTTTTGTGTGTTGTTATCTAATATTATTTCATAATGATGTCATATTTTCAACCTCTAGTTAGTCAATAACATTGCATAATTAAGGATTTAGATCAAAACCTCACTTATTTTATTACTTCAGATGAAATTATTTAATTTATTTTTTCATCTTTTCCTAATATAAAACTAATCATTACACAATTTCATATTATTGAGGTCCTTCATCCTATTCCTCCTCTTAATACCAATGGTGGGAATCATTTTTTTACACCCATAATAATATCACTTAACATTATCACTTCCCAAAATAGCATGGTTGAAATCAATCCAATCGATGATTTAGATGATTCCCAATTATTCAAAAACCTTGATGATAAAACCATTTACACTCATAACATGAACAATGGATTTACCAAGCTTCCTTCTTATTTTACCACACTTAGGACAACTAAAAATAATGTTGGGATCTTCCTCCCAATATCAATGTTGGTAATCCTCCAACCAACACTAATAATACCCCTCCTAACAACACTAATACCTCACCTTCAAATACTAATGCATAAATCGACAAAAATCAAATTATTTCATAAACAATTCAATAAATGACCATCATGTAAACAACTAATCCTTACAAAATGATACAAATGCAATAAAATTTATTACACATGAATATTCAAACACCTTAGGTCATCATGTCTCAACCAAATCATAATCCCCCCTTCTCTTAGAGACGTGAATGGGAATATCATCCCTCAACCTACTTTGCATAATAAAACTCTTCAACATATTCAAAATAAAAATTTAGCTCCATTCATTGTATCCACACATATTGGAAATATTTATCCAACTATCACATATGATGGGACTAAGGACCCTACTATCTTTCTTAAGTATTTTGGTAATATCTATAAGAAATGGGTCCAAACTAATACCTTTGATATCACCAAACTCTTAGCCAAAACTTTTGTTGGTGATGCTCTTGAATTGTAAAACCAACTTCCTAGACATTCTATATCACAACTAAAGGATTTAGTTAATGATCTAGTGAAGGAATTACAACATGATAACCTTCCTAAAAATTAACTTAGCCATTTCATTAATGCAAAACAACTTCCTAATGAATCTACTCACACTTTCATCAAATGATGGAAGTCTCTAGCTCACAAAGTGGACCATAACATGAATTATTATACTCTTTTAAAACTCTTTGTTACTAATCTTAAAGCTCCCCTTTAATATAAAGTTTGAATATTTTCCCCTAAAACTTTAGAAGAAGCCTTAGACCAAGTAAAAAGTTAAGACTTTCTTATGACTCAATTTGAAATACCTCAAATAACTACTAAATAATATTTCCAATAATTTTCTCATAACATTGATTTATCTAGGCCTTCCCAACTTAAAAATGGATAATCCAATTCAACCAATTTTAACCCAACCCACCCTCCCTTGAGTTTATAATAACTTAAGAATAAATTTCCACCCTCTAAACCCATAATATTTGATCCTTCCAAACCTCCTCCAAAAAAGTACAATCCTAATAAATTTTGTTGGTGGAATGCTACTATATATCATTTTCATGAGTCTTGTCATGATCTTCATCAATTTTTTATTATTTTATTGTTTGTTACACATTTAAATCTTGATAATATAAAAAAATAATTCTATCAAGACTATCTTCAAGCCTTGCAAATTTAATATAAAGAATCACAATCATATCAAAATCAACTACCTAATGAACAACAAAAATTATTCCATACTACACTTCATCCACTAATTTTGTTCAAAAAATAGTTGATCCTTCTTCCTAAACCAATAAGTAAAGGATAAATAACATGAAAAACTTTAAACATATCATTTCATCCATTGAACCTCAACTTCTTAGGTCACATGAACCAAAGGAGTACCTAGTTCAAATGCCTACTCCAAAGCATATCATACATGGTACTCCTTTACCTCCTTTACCTCTTAATACCTCTCCTACACATCCTATGTTAAATTAAACATCCTTAAAATATAACAAACCAACACATTTATCCATATCCAAATGCACCTATCAACCCAATGTAAATCATTTTAATGATTCAATATTATCTCACTCCATGCCATATGTTAGAGCATCTTGAATTACCCATCCACATGTCCCTTCAAACCTTGGGGCATATTGTAATGCCCATACCTACTTAAAATTACCCATTGGGGAATCTTATGATACCCAATCTTATC
Source organism: Torreya grandis (assembly GCA_037957365.1). NCBI lineage: Eukaryota > Viridiplantae > Streptophyta > Pinopsida > Cupressales > Taxaceae > Torreya > Torreya grandis. The sequence goes on from JARHVA010002898.1 coordinate 1,508,860, forward strand.
CTACAATACATAATAACATACAAATTTAGCTTAAATAAAAATTATGAGACATATAGGCTTGTATTTCACATGCTCATCTTTGATACATACATTAGCATAGATATTAATTGTTATTTTTTAACTCATATTTATTTGTTTTTGTGCACTTTAATTATTTTATTTTCACTTTAATTGCACCATTATTTACTTTGGTTTTATTTCACTTTATAGTTTATGAGTTGCATTGTAATACCTTGGATAGGACCATGTCTTCCTCACAAACATACTTTACTAGCATCATCATCACATTTGGGTTATTTGGTTTTATTACACATTAAATTTGTATTTTTTTTCATTTTAGTTCTTATATATCTCTTTAATTTTTGTCTTTTTATGTCATTCTTTGCCTTAGTAGCTTTATGATTATTTCCCCCCATTATTTAGCATTCACCTCATTGGTGTTCACCTTAAGAGTTGTAGTGTAAGACTATAGATAAGACCAATATCTTATCATAAATTACCACATTAAAAAATATTTCATTCACTTTTTAGGATGATTAATACTTTCATTGGTGCTTGTGCTAGATCTATTATAGGTTAGTATGGCTTCTCTAGTGGCATGACTATCATAGCATATCCTCATCCCTTTCATAACACTATTTTACCTCTTTATGATCAACTACAAGCATATTCATCAGTGTATCACTTATTACATATTTATATCTCTTATGATCCCCATATTTCCCTTATTTAATTTCATTTGAGTCTCACATTAGTCAATTTTGAGATTGCACACTTACTTATGAGCAAGTTTAGGAGTCTTTAGGCACCTTGGTTTTTAAGTCCTTTTATCTAGTGACCAAGTGTAAGATATCTTGTGTTTGTCACCTATTTAACTCATGTTTAGTTTTCCAAATCCATATGGAGGAGGAAGAATAAAAAAATCCATAAATAAATTTAAATCCAAATAATTTTTAAAAAGACAATGATACAAAAGGAAACATTAAAAAAAAATTCAAAAGTCAAAATCACACCAAAAGACATGATTACAAGCACACCTCCTATCACTAATCAAATCTCAAACTCAAAAATTGGCCTCATGATAGAGCTAAGGTCCATTAGGGTATGGTAGACCAATGGATTGGAATAGGAAAATTCAATAAACTCTATGGTACTACTTACTTTCCCACATAATTACTCAATCTTCATAGTAGACCAATGGCTCTGTAAGGGGTCCTAAGGAATGGGGAGCACACTATGAGAAGGTAGTTCCATTTTAATTTTAATGCATATAGACTTCATGGGTTTATCTATGTATTTCACATTTCATCCTAATCTTTGTGTTCATTAGTCAAAGTATCCTAAGTCTTTGGTGTTGATATTTCTTAGCCTTTTTCATTTGCTTAGTATGTTTCATTCTTAACAAGGATGTTTACATCACCCATGTGGTGCCTCACATTCCTCATTTACATCATATTTTCCTTATATCCCCCTTGTTTGATATCAATTTTAGTTTATCACATCCTTGATCACCTCTACCTAGTTATGCCTCTTGGTTTATAGTTTTTGAGTTGTATTATAAGACCTTGGATATGACTAGACCTTCCTCAAAAACACCCTTACACCATTTTTTTCCACAACACCTCATTATCATACTATTCATGTCATTATGTGGTTGTGTTTTCTTAAATTTTATCTTAGAAAAATCACTAAGTTTGAGTTTTCATCCTTTAGATCTTTTGGTTTTCATTTATCCATCATATTTTTGTTTTATTTTTACAGACTTCACTTATCTTACATATGACATTTTACATTTTTACATGTTTATATTTAGGTATGACTTATTCATTCTTGTCTCACATCTTGACTTACATTTCATTTTTAGTTATTTAGACTTTTTTCATCTTCATTTGACATACTTGTATTACATCTTGATTTAAATTTCATTTTCAGTGATTTGTGCTTTATTTATGTTTGATTCAACATGTTTATCTTATATAAGGTTAATTTTCACTTTATTACATATCTTTGTTATAGTTTTCTTTTATTGATATTGCATTTTTAATTTATGTTTTGCATGCTTCCCAATGTGATTTAGTGTGTTCTACAATCATTTGTCCTTCATTTTCCATAATTTTGTTATTCATTTTCCATCAATCTTTTGGTTCTAATTGTTATTAATCTGATGAGCATCCTATTTTAATAAATGAAAGAAAACTTTATCTTTAACTGATACAATGGGATACTCTTAGAGTGTGGGGGACTCTAAAGTGAGAAGAACCTCTAGAGAGGGCTATTTCCCTTGGATCTATCACATGAACTAATTTCTTCCTTAGAAAAGGTAGAGAAATTAACAATAATTCATGAAAACATATAAAATAAGGTAATTCACCAATGTTTTAGACACTTATAATTTCACATTACACACTATAAGACACTTTCAAACCTAAAATTATCACTTCACTCACTCTTTTATCAGCTTTCACATAAGTATTTCACAAAAAAACATAAACTAGCTATCAATTTAGCATGGGAGGGCAGATTTTAGGTCTTTTACACTTCCAAACCAATTAAAAAACTATCTATGCCACTTATAATTAAATTTGAGAGATAAAAAACACTTCATGAATGTGATAAAACTCAATCATAGGCAAAGGAAATTAGACATTCACGTAACCACATCAATGAATTCATAGAACACACTTTAATTCAGCTTGTAAATGGAGGAATTTAGCCTTTTATTGCATAAAATATGTGTTAGAGTAAAAATATTGGAATATCATGGCCATTAAAAAATCATAAGAGTATATTTCATTATAGAAAAAAATAATTCATATAGCCAAGAAGTGTTTGGAGATAAAGCAACCCCAAAGTAGGGGACTTCAAACTTGGTCAAAAGCTCCTTCAAAAGTGCTATGTAGCATTTTCACCTTATTAAATTTTAATCCTTCATAGTGTGGATTGGAATATAAGTTTTAAAAATTTTATGGTTATTATGAGACTTGTTATAATGGTTGGTCAAGTTTAGAGAACTTGGAGAGTGCCTAAATTCTTGCACCAACTCCTAGATTTTAGCCTTCTTGTCTTCTTTGATGAATGAGTCTCCTTACATGCATGTAGAAATTTAAATAAATTAAATTACTTGGTTTTAACCATTATTTTATATCATTAATTAATTTGAAACACTTGACATAAGTTTTTTTTAAGACTTCTTCAACTCCTTTTGATTTTATCTTCCTATAGGGCATTGGAAGAGAAGAGAGACCTTTTTGAATGATGGAGACATTTTATAAATTCTCATAATTAATTAAAATAATTTTATGAATTATTAAAATATTTAATGTGGTTTAACATATCCTTGAATAACTTTATAAGACCTTATGATAGGCTATATGCACTTATTTAGTCTCCTAGCTCCAAAAAACTCTCATTTGCACTAAGGCATAGAAGGAAAAGGTATATATTTATTAAAAATTGATTCATTAATGAATATATCCACCATTTAAGGCTTCTTTAAATAATACCATCCTTGTGACAAGGTGATTTAGTCCATTAATATATCAAATAAACTTGATTTGACACAAAAACTATGCATTTTCCTTGAACTCCTTGTAGCCCTTTTTTTTGAAAAGTTCCTTACCTAGGAGAAACTAGAGGTGATGATGAGAAAATGATAATTTTTAAAGGTACTCTCTATCCTCTTACAACTCCTAAAAACAATTTCTGGCCAAATTCTATGTGTAGATATGTTTTCTAGCACCTTGCCAAATTAGGCCTAATTAACCCTTTTAGCCCTAGAAAGTGAAAATTTGTTATTGGGAGATCACACATATGTGAAACATAAAAAAATAATTTTATTAAATTTTATCATTCTAACACCATGATCCATGTCAAATTTGGTGGTCTAGAACAACCTGGAGGTACTGGAACCCTGAAATGGCCTTTGGAAGGCTTGCCTTTTTTAGGCATTTTTTGACTGGCCTAAAGGATTGAATGGGTTGGAAACCTATGGATGATTTTTTATGATTTTTTTAATTTTTATAAAGTATATAAATTCCAAATATATCCTCCCAAGTTATTTTAATGCTTCTACATGCTCAATAACCCTTGTTTTATCCTAAAAACATGAAAAGTACAACTTTTGTATAATTTCACACAAAGGAAGGTACAAAAAAATTACATGTGGAGAAACATATAAGAGTATTATATAACCTTTGATAGGTTTTAGGAGTAAAATATTTCACTTGGTGAGGTTTCCAACTCCATATCTACAAACTAGTTTAAATTGGGGTTTTAGAAGGGTTTTTTTATAGTTTTTGCCCTTAAGGATGATTCATAAAAATGTGACATAAAAACTATGAAAAAAATAAAAAAATTATAAGATAAATACCCCATATAGCATACCCTAACTCCTTTATGTACCATTCTGAACCTCCTTTCTAGTGTGAGCATCTAAACTTGGCCTCTCAAGTTGATTCCTGCATTCTGTGCACCATGTGATGAGCTTGGGCCATTAAATGGATTACTCATAGGAATTGAAAAAAAAGATTTAAAACATATAATAAATCACAATTAACATTTTTCAATTATTTATAATGGTCACATGGTGTTTGAAATGTAAATGACCCCCTTTTGGGCAATAGGCCTAGTCTAAGCTAATGGGGTTTGAGTGCAAATAGTCACTCACCACCACTTTTGAGATGTTTATCCTTATTAATTGACTTAATTAATGTTTTTAAAATATAAATACACATTATTTAAACATATCTAGGTGTCCCAAAGTGTTCCAAATATAATCAACACTCTTTTTGACCACTTTTTTACCATTGTTTGCTTGAAAGTGACCTACTTTTGAGACAAAATAGAGGGTATTTTCATTATTTATCATGATAAAAATATATGAGGGTGTTACTTTGGTCATTATTACCATTTATAAATAAATTTATGTCAAAATTACCTCTCTATCTCCTTCAAACCTCAAAAACTCACAATCAAACTTTTAAAAAACTTCAATGTGTGCAAGTTGGTGTGCTGGTTACAATTATTTTGTATATTAAACCTTAAGGATGGTCATTACGTATAAAAAACATCATTTAAACTTTTATAATATCCTAAAAAATATTTATACAAAATTCACCATGACTTTGATAGCAAGGAATTCTCTTACCATACCTTAAAAGAACTTTACCATGGCCTTGATGAGTATTTCATAGTTAAAGGTCATTATAGGTGGCTTGGCAGTGTTTGAAACATGTATCTATCATATTCATGTTTTTTTTATCCTTATAACACCTAATATTTAATTTTTCCATCTCATTCTTGAGGATTCAAAACTCATTTCATTATCACCTAGTCAGTCCCTATGGTTCTTGTGTATGACTATATAACACCTCCACAACTCAGAAACCCTATAATGGGTCTTGCCTTAAAATATGATTCCAATAATATTTGACCCATTTTTTAAACCATAAAATAATTTAAACTTTAATACCATCTCCTCATGCTCTGATAACACTTCATTATCCTTTAAACAACTAGTTTCCAATGCACTTAGGCATTACTACGTATCATTATAGGGCTTTAAAGACTATTGTAGGTGACTATCTTAACTTGGAGCACCCTGTAGATCTACATCAGGATTAAAACAAGTGTTCATGGTTATTTATAATGAATATATGAATTTATTGAGGTCCACTTTGTCTTATGATATCAATTTATACCAAGGAGGCTAGTTTGTACTCTTACTGATATTAACTCAGACCTTAACATAGATAAAATGGTTGTATTATGACTATAACATGTTTTACATAATGGGATCAGGGTCTTTTGTGCCTTGAGAGTGTAAAAAAAGCATAAATATATCTTTTATCTCTCATCTTATAATTATTTAGATTCCATCCCTTTCATGAATATCTTCATGCTTGAAAGTCTTGTCAGAAACACATTTTTTAACCTTAGCTATATCTTGCCCATCATGGGCTAACTGTAGGTCTCATCTTGAGGTGTAATGACAAAAATAGATTGTTTTTCATTTAGGTTCTCCTTTAAAGTAAAAACCTATGACCATATTTAAGTAAAAACCTCTTTGACATATGCACCATCACCTTTTCTAAGTAGACCTCAACACACATAGACTTGACTATGCTTAGTGGTTATAGGTCTCCATTTCATAGATTGGTATGATTATGTTTAAATTTTTATAACCCTCTATATAATATATTCAAACTAATTCACAATAGTGGTTATTTCATATGACTATCTAACCCTTAAATACCTCAGTATTTATCTTGTTACACCATTAACCCTTCTTAACTTGACATGATTGTGAAGGTTGTGTATGAGTAGTTGTAGGCTACTTTGTTCTTATGCTTCTCAAGTGTACTCAAAACCCTAGTTTTAAATCACTTGAAAAAACTCCTTATGGTCTCTTATTAAACTTCTCATATCAATCATGCATTTAAGGGTTCCATTAACCTTACTTGACCTTGACAGGTCTCCATTTGACACTTTTACCTACTTGGTTGTAGGTCTAGCTTAGGGTTGCCTATAGGTGATAATTTCCTATGCTAGGTTATCTTCAAGTTGTTAAGGGATTTTCATATTTAGTTATATGTATCTTAGTTTATAAGTATCACTTTAAATTTCATAAGAGAATCTACAATCTCATGAAACACAACCCTCTAAAAACATTCCCTTCATCCATCATATATAGGCCAAACAATGGGCTGTAAGTGTTCATGAGCTTGTAAAAGATAGTGATTTGATGGATGTAAGGTAGGTTGGAAATTTACACATAGTTAAATAACATATTTATGAAATTTATCTATCTCATTATCCACTTTTGCTTATGATAAGCCCTTAATTCCTTGGAATAACCCAACTGTTAAGAATTCCTTAGGTTTTCCCACTGTATGGATTACATGTTTACTTAAGAAAAGATAAGCCTATAGGTGTTAATTTATGTGTTATATAATTATTTAATATAAACTAATATTAATAATTGTATTTTTTTATCAATTAGGTCCAATGACTTATTCAATAGTGAGCTCATCCTTCTTACCATCTAACTCTCTTGCTCTCGTAACATGGTTGTAGGTGACAATGGTGGTCATTGTAAGTGTTGTCTAATATTTAATAGGGTATGGGATAAAATGAGTCCATCTAATAACCTTATCATGAATTTGGGATCTCCCATCATCCAGATTTTATCTTAGGATAAATTTTGATTCCTTTCATACTCCCTAACTTCCAAGAACCTTTGGATTATCCTTCATTGTATGGACTAGTACTGTCCCCACATGCCTCCTGAGGTGGTGCCCTCAAGATCATCTTTAGAGTTCATGTATTATGGTTTATTACATATAGTTTAAATATTAATTAGACCCCTAGTAATTTACAAATTTTCATATCCTAACTCTCTCTCCTCTTCTTGTATTGAGCATTTGAAAACTACCCTTTTAGGCATAATACCAAGAAGGTCAATACTAGAACAAAGTTGGTTTTTGCAAATTTTTCACCAAAAAATTTCTCAAAACCACTTATATGACCCTATAAGGACCCAATAAATCCTATATTATACTTTTATCACAAAAATAATTTGGAAACTAGAATGAATGCTTTAAAAAGGCCTATTTTTACATTAAAAAGGCTCTTCTCACAAAGGATATTTGATTTAAATTATTTAAAATGAATTATTGAGTCTTTAAAATGTCTAATAAGGTGAATAAAGATATGATAAATCTTATTCCTATTAGATAACATCAAAACCTTTTATGGATGGCATAAAATGATCAGAATTACATAAAAATGAGTTATAAAGTTAGTCTAGAATGTGATCAACATGATTATCCATATGTTAGGAATGTAGTTACCTTTAAAAATGCTATGAAACTCACCAAAACACTCTATAATTTTCTCACCACTAAAAATGGCTCAAAAAGGCCAAGAAATGACTAGACAAACCTAAGACAAATGAAGGACAAGATCTCAAATCACCTAATCAACCTTAAGACTTGATAGGCATGGATTTTAATGATAAATTTAAAGAATTTAATAGACTAAAATACTGACTCAAAAGATAAACTATCATGATATGCAAAGTTTAAAATGGTAAGGGTGATAATTCAACCTATGAGGTCAAAATTATCAATACTAACCTTGCCTTAACAATCCTAATTTTCCAATTTTTCTAATTAACTCATTTCTACTTTAACCATCCTACTTACACACACATTACTTCTATTATTAGTTTTGTATCCCTAGGCTTTATCAAATGCATGTATTGCACCCTCCATGATCAAGACTAGGATATTTGCATGCATTCATTCAGTAGAAAGGTAAGTCATGGTATGTATATTGTCCTTTTAGTTACTTACATTTCATTTTATCAATACTTTATTAATGCCATTTTAGTTATCTCAATTTCATGTGTTGTTATGTTATTTCTCAAAGTACCATCCCCTGTTACACTCACGTGGCACGTGACGAACTTCGAGTGGGGCACAATATTTTTATATACTTTACCACTTACTAACACTTTATATCTTGTAGGAACCTATCAATTTTCAATATTTTTGAGTGTACACCTTAAAGGGTGCATCATTAAAGGTGTGGGAAAACCATTGGTGATCTACAAAATTGTTGTGACTTTGTATCATTCCTACCATTTATCTAACCACTTGCTATCAACACAAACTTATCCTATGTACTTACCTAAGCCTTGTCTCCTCTTTTTCACCCTCTATTCATTTCCACCTTCATTAACCATTCCTAATCCTAAAACCATTTTTTAAAGTTTATAATATAAAGTTGACTAGGTCAGCTTTGTATTCTAATTGATACTTGTTTTTATCAATTAATAATACATAGTTGTTTGAGCCAACTCTATCAGACTAAATTTTTTAAAAGGAATAGGATTAGATCCATCTATATAAACATATCCATTTCATAATTTATAAGAAGAGAAGAAAAATAGATATATATTAAACATCTACTTATCCACCATATACTTAAGGAGCATAATTTAGGGTTTCAATACTTTTTTTAGAGATACAAATCTTATCTTTTAGAGTAGTATTTTGGATGCATATATAGGTTTTGTAGCCAATCTATTACTTATCCTTGTTGACCTTACATACCACATTAACCTCTTATGAAGCACCTTGGACAAGGGAGAGATTAAAGCTTGGGGGGTTCCTCTTCAAAGGTAAGTATTCCTAAATTTGTTCCTCCTTTATAAGAGTATATAGATATGCATTTGTACTTCTCTCCCATGAATTATGATTCTATATACATTGATGTGAGTATATGTCTTCTATGCATTCTTACTTTTCATGTTTATTACCCCCACTTTTTACCATAATCTTTGGTGAGCACTAGATTAGATTTTATTTTAATTTTTATTAGTTTAGTGAATATGAAAACATAGGTCCTAGTTAGGGTTATTGCATAGTTTTTCTTGACTGGAGGTTTTGGAACCCTCCCTAGTGAATTTATAATGGTAAGATATCCCTTGGATAGGTCTAACAAATTCATCTTGGTCATGACCACTTATATCTAATATATCCATAATCGAAAGTGTAAGTAGGATTTATCTTCTTCAAAATAGGACTGATTTATAGATTTATTGCATTTCCCATTGCATATAGGATCCTTACCTCAATGCTAATGATTTTCATTAATGAATAGGATCATTTCATACATGTACTAAATGTCAATTTCATCCTATATCATTTGTAGGAATAAAGGACTAAGTGCATTAGAATTTAGAGGAGTCCCATAGTTGGTATTTTTAGTAGTAACATGGATATTTATGGGTCTTAGATTAATTATCATAGAATGTGTTTTAGGGAGTTTATTAATATTAGTGAAATTTATCATGTTTTTTTTATCTTGATCTATAACATCATTAAACAAGTGTTACATGATAAAAAATATTATTTAAACACTTACTAGGGAAATGGTAAACTTAAAGGCTAAAAATGAAAAATATTAAGCTAGTTGATTTGGTTAGATAGGTGGGATCAGACTAGGTCAAGTTGGTTGACCTAGTAGGATGAATAGGAAAGAATAAAAATTAAAAAAAAAATAAAATCAATTCGGTCGACTAGATTAGATAATAAGAAAATTGAATAGTCTATAGTGGACTAAGTCTAGTAGGTCAATTGAGAAGGAAAAATAGGAAAACAAATCAATATATGCTTAGACTATATTGGGTAGGTTAATTGAATAGGAAAAATAGGAAAATAGAGTAACATGTGCCTGCACTATGTTGAGTAGGTCAATTGACTATGAAAAATAGGAAAATAGATCAATCTATGATTATACTATGTATAACAAGTTGAATAAATAGTAAAAATACTAAATTAGAGTAATCTATGCATGAGCTATGTCTAGCAAGTCAAGTGAGTAGGAAAAATAGGCAAAAAGAGCAATATATGTCTAGATTATGTCAAACAGGTTGACTGAGAAGGCAAAATAGGCAAATAGAGAAATATGTGCATAGACTAAGTCAAGTTGGTTGATGAAGTTCTAAAGTCTAGAAAATTTTGAAATAGTTTGAATCTAGATGATTAAGTTGTAAATATAGAAAATAAATCTAAGCACACAGGAAACTAGGTCAAGTTGGTCAATCTAGTTACATCACATAGCACAAAACTTCTATCAATGTTAGCTAATACAAGTATGTAATACACCATATAATATTAAACAAGTAAAAAAATGTAATTTATAAATAATTACTTATTGAAAAATAATATTAGGAAGTTGTACTAAAGGTTTTGATTCAAAGTTTAAGCTTCCAAAGATACTTGTCTATTGGAAAGTGTCATCCTAATGTTTCAGAGCACTAACTATGGAGGAAGTATCATTACCACAGTCCACTAATTTCAATTTCAAGGGTAAGTTGGAATTATCTTCTTGGCAGTAACTGCTAACCAATGCGCTACATAATCAAATGGATGGATGGATTCCTAAAGTTAAATAAAGAGGGAAGTCCTAGGCATTCCTAAAATACCTTGAGGTATGTGGAAACTAAAGGGTGTATTTAGCTTTGTACTATGGATTATGAGTATTTGGGTAAGCCCCTCATGCCATGATATTTGTAAATGATAGATAAAAAATGTAAAAATATTATTGTATAGACATTAATGATAGTAGCTAAGTTGTTTTAAAACTACTCATACACAATTTTTAGGTAAAGCCAAACAAAGTGAAAAATAAAGACAAAAATTCAATATTTGGAAAGCTGAGTTGTAGTTTTTAGAAAATAAATAAACATGTATTCAACTTAAAATTAAAGTGAATTTAATTACTAATAATGTAGGTTAATTCCATTTTATTGAACTAGGAAGTATAATAAACATAATGGTGTTGTGTTGGTTGACTGAGTGGAACAAATAGAATAGAAGAGAGTCAAACTAATCGACTCAATATATTAAAATAGATAGGCTAGAATACAAAAAGTAGAATAAGTCCATTTAGTTTTCTAGGTAGAAAATAGGCACAAACGTAGGTCAAGTAAGTTGACCTAATGGACTATATAGGTACAATTTTATAGAACTAAAAACTGGTAAAATTAATACTAAAATTTAAATTTTGACTATGAAGTGGTAAAATAGATTTTATTGAAAATTGAAAAAGTAAAAGTACTAAGTTGATTAGAGTAAACACCATAGATTTGACTAGGTCGATGTGTTAGTTTTCATGAAGTTGTTGAATTGTTATTTTGAACTGGGTTGTCTACACTAATGTTTAAACCTATAAAAGTAGAAAATAAGATTACTAAATAGAGTCAAATAATCAAGTAGGTCGATTCAGTTAAATGCATAATGTATGAAATAGGGGATTGATTTATTTGATCTAATTAGTTAAGATTGTAAATTATACATACAAAAGGTAGAACTAAGTTGATAGGCTCGATAAAGTAGAAATACCAACACATAAATTGTAGAACTAGGTCGATAGGCTCGATGGAGTAGAAAAACTTACACCTAGATAGATAAATTAGGTTGATAGGCTCAAAAAAATTTGAAAACCTATGCACATAATGTAAAACTAGGTTTATAGGGTCAATCTTTTTTACTATAAATAAAAATTAAACAAATTCAAGGGTTAGATTCACATTGGGTTTAATAAAGAAAAATATGTATAAAGGAAAAGAATCAAACAAGTTGATTTAGTTAAATGCATAAGGAAAAAAAATAAAGTAAATTGATTTATTTTATCTAATTAGCAAATAATATAAATTCTACATGCAAAAGGTATAAATAGGTTGATAAGTTTGATGACGTAGAAAAACTTGCACATAGAGAGCCTAACTAGGTTGATAAGATCAATGAAGTTTGAAAACCTATGTATAGAATGTTAAATTAGGTATACCAAGTCAATCTACTTGAATATAAATAAAAATTATAAATATACAAGGGTTAGATTCATGTTAGGTTCACCAGAATGTATGCAAGTGAAATAAAATAGATCTACAACTTATCCTACATAGTAATATCCAAGATCAGATAAGGTATTCAACTAATAGTCTGGTTGGAAATATTTTTTTATATCAGGGTCATGACCAATAATGAATTTGTTAAACCTAAACTAAGGGATCTATTATCACATAATGGAAAAAGAGAGGTTTCTATGGCCTCTAGTCAAATGCCATGATGTGATAACCACAGCTAGGTCTTATGATTATAATACAAGTAAGTAAACTAATCTACTAAATAAACATGCAAGCTAATCTATTAAATGAATATGCAATATAATCTAGTGCTCACCAAAGCTTGGTACACAAATGGTGAAGATAATAAACAAGAAAAGATAATTATATAATATAAAAATGATCTAAGCAAGGAGAGATATAATTCAATCCATTAATTCTACAACATGTACTTATCAAATATGAAGGGATAAGAGTATACTTATCTTTTTGAAGTAAACTTATTATGTCTTAATCTTGTCCTTGGCCAATGGTGCTTTGTAAGAGGCTATTGTGGCTTATAAGGAGCATAAGGATAAATCAACTCTAGGTTGAAAGACTTCTTTTATGTGTCCAAGACCTCCACAAGATAAATTCTAATTATCCAAGGAAAAAACCTAAGAAATGAAACCTCCTATTGATAATATAAGTAGATTTATGAGCTGTAATGATGCACAATTTAATGATCTCTTTAAAAATGAAGATAAGGGGGTATTTATAGCTAATGATTGACCCTAAATCTTCCTAAGAATTTAGCCAAGAAGTTCAACTAGTTTGACCTTTTTTGGAAGGAAATAGAGTCGTTAGGCCTAAAACTATGTTGGCTTGGGGCAATGAAGTTTCCTAAAGTGCGTTGAATCCCCAACAAGGTCAATCAGGTTAATGTAGTATAAAAAGTGGGTAAAAGGTATTTTTACTTAGGTAGGGGATATTTTGGATAGTAAATTACTTAGGGGAGTGTATAAGTGGGTTTTTATTGCTTATGGAATTAGATAATAATAGTTTTTAATGTTTTTAGGTAAAGGTATAGGGTCCAATAATCCTACAAATCAGCAAAGGTCTGCCAACCCCTTTTTCAATGCACACTTTAAGGCATGCACTTAGAGAGATTGAGATTCAATAGGTTCTTACAAGAGAACAAACATAAGTAATTGATAGAGTTTTAAAATATAATGTTTATATAGTTGTTATCAATATTATTAGTGAGAGGTGGGTTAGCTCTATTATTTTTGAAGTTAAGATCATCATGGCCTCCACATCTGTGTCTACCTCTACCTCTTCCTAAATTGTTATTACCTTGGTTAATTTTGGCATTGGAAATTACTCTAGACCTTGTTATAACCAGCCCAAAGAGTCACAGTCTAGATATTAAGGTAGGGTATAGATTTAAAAGTTTTTCCCTAGAGTTCCCTAAAGCATAAAACTTGATCTAATACCAATGTAACAACCCCAATTTTTTTAAAGATAGAGTAAAAAAAGTGAAAACAAAGTGCAAATAGACATTATTATTATTATTTTGGATAGATACTAGTTTTGATGGGATCTATACCCTATATTAATATTGAAGTTACATAAAAAACTAAGATAAAAATTCCATTGCCCGGAAGAAAGAAGTACAATGAAAAACCACAAGGCTAAAAGAAACCAAACATAAATCCTACCTATTACCTAAAATCCAATATCAAACATCAACTTGTGGGATAGTAATATAAAATATTAACTATCTTGCCTTTTTTACATTTTTTTCTTTTTTGCCTCCTACCATATTTATTTCTTGGCATTCATTACAAGTAATTGTTTATTTGAATTTTGTGTTTTTGAATTTCTATTTTCAAATACATCCTTGTCTGAGTCTGAGTTTTCAAACTCATGTCTTCTTTTCACTCCCCTGGCTGACTGCTTCAAAGGGGAAATATAAAAAATTTCTATCACCTCTTCATTGGGCACTTCTTATTTAGCATAAGCATCTTTTTATCCTCTCTTTCTATCTCCCAATTCTATATCTTCTTGTGTTTTTGACTCTCTAAAATGGTTTCCACCACTAGCAATAGATCTGGTGCACTCCATTTATTTGATTTGGAATTTTCTCCCTTCTTTTTCATCACTTTTTAATGCCCTTAAGGACAAGATGCATGAATATGACCTGGTATTTTGCAATCGTGGCATCTAAAAGCAATATTATCATAATCTATAACTTGAAGATGCTGAGCTTTGCCATATTTTAAAATGATTTTATTTGAAAACCCTTTAATTAAATCTATCTAAACATAAATTATATCATAAGTGCACAAGCCTACATCAGTTCACTCATGATCATTCTTTAATAATGTCCCCAAATCATTGGCTATTTCTTTATAATTATGCCAAAAATGTAAATGTAGATTAGGAAGATGAACCCAAACTGGCATCTTAGTGATTGAAAGAGTGAGAGGGTTAAAATATAGAAACTAGGGAGTGATGAACAATCCTACATTTCCCCAAATTAGGGGCCTTCTAAAAGACATTTATGGTAATCCTGATGATAAAAAAAGTGGACAATAAAAAAACCCTTAGAGCATAGAAAACTTTCATAGTGATTTGACCATGTCTCATGAACTCATTTATATAAAGCAATCATAGATGGCTATATACCATTAAATCTATAGATAACTATATCATCAACTAGATAATGAAAATACTCATCTACTCTCTCATTTGAGATCTCCATATAAGGAACCTCTTTTGCTTGATCAATAATATAGGCTTGAAGAGGAGGAGAACATTTAACTGAATTTGGAATGGAAACAACATTTCTATCCATTTATTTAAAGGACACGTGTTTGGGATTAGAATATTAATTTAGCCTAACCATCCCTCCCTACAATATTAAAGCCATGAAGATGTCTGAGTCTTTTCCTAATGAATAATAATACAATGGTAAAAAAAATTTAGTTCTTTACCTCGATATACTAAACACTGGAAGTCATTTAGAACATCTAAAGAGGCCTACAACCTCTATTTTAAATCTATCACATCACCTATCTATTTTACCCAAAAACATTTTGTTAACCTTGAAAGATAATGCACCATTAATTCATATCTTGATGGCTCATTTTCTAGGTTCTCCTATTCAAACACTTTGCCTTCATCATCAAGAACCATAGGTTTATGGATTATCAAATCCTTCATTTTGATTAATCCATAATTCCCAACCTCCTATGATTCATAGCTTTCCCTCCCTTATTATTTTAGATTTTTGACACCTATTATTCCTCTTATAGGCCCTCAAGGATCTGATCTAGGCCATGCCATGTTCTATGAAGGAGGCAAACTAAGAGTTCTGCCTAGAAAATAACTACTTGATAACTCATCGCCTACTGCATAATTTTTATCCATTCTAAGTGACCTAAATGATCCACCAATTTCAATATCTAATAACTTATTTTAAACCCTATCAAAATAACTCTTTTCAAAAAAAATAGTCCCCCTAAATTATTAGGATCTATAGTATGAACCAATGTATCTATCGAGAGATAATGATGCTCCCTAAATGGAAAAACTACCACATCAAATGCCCTACCACAATTTTCCTTGGAAAACACTAAGGTATCATACCCCCTACTACCTCCATAATCAAGTACAAAGTTCCCATGTGCATCTACACTAAGAAATCTACACTGTGATGCCTTGCCTCTCTCTATGATATCTACCCAACTTCACCTTGCACTATGTCCCTCATTTTCAAAGATCTAAAAAAACTTAAAATGTTGGGTAATGACATTTTTATAACCATAATGTCTAAACCAATGGTGAATAATATCCCTAGCCATGGACTGTGGACTTTCTTCATTTTATTGAACATAGGTTTCAAGCCATGTAATGACCCTCATCACATTGAAGACTGAGTCAGTTAGTCCATTGCATGTGGATAATTTTCATGAAGGTGTGCATACCTTACCCCCTATAGGATTAGAACTTGTGACCTCCATTTTGGAATCACATTTTCTTCACCATTAGGCAAACCTAGGTGCACAATAGACACGATTATTATTAATTGACACCAAAGTCTTCTTTAAACAATTAAAACCTATTTATCTAATAAATAATAATAGGAAATGAGTAATTATTTATTCTCATTGATGATTAAATCTTCTCAAATAAACCCTATAAGTAAGTGTTTCATCACTTGTTGAATATATAGTTTTAGATGTATCAGTGTGGTATTGAACCCTTATAAATTCTAACCTAAATACTCCTCCATGGTCATATTCCCCATAAAATCAGCTAAAGATAAATATATTTAGGTGATTTTCCCTTATGAAATTATTTCATAGGACAAGTGAAAGTATATAATATTTCCATATTCTACTCTTCAATCATTTTTACTATTAAAATAATCCTAATAAAATATACTAAAAAATGAGATTTTTTTTAATTTATATAAGATGTTCTCTAATCAAACATATAATCCACACAGCTTGATACAATTATATAAACAAATGGTTAAATCATTTCATCATAGCATCATTCATATATTAGTCATTATTCCTTTCTATAATAACATAAAATATTCAATATGTATGCCAATGAGTATTCATATCATAACTGGAAACAAGAATTTAAAAATAATTTTTATATAACTCAATAATATGTAACACATTTATCCATGTGTTATTCACTTTAATAACAAGATAAACCATACCTTCCACAATAAATTAATACCATAAACCCAGTTTTGTATCTTTATACACATGAAGTAACATAATGGTTAATCTTATCATTAATTATAATTTTGGATTAGCATTATCTTAATGAATTAAAGGCATTAGCAAATTAGGTCATTTAATAAGTAAATATAATAAGTAATTATCAATGCTACCTAAACAATGTTTTTTATCCTCTTATCTTAGGGTCACAACATGAAAATAATATGCATTTATTATTCCACTATATAATAAGAACACTATAACATTATTGTAATAGAATTTGCATTATAAAAATTTGATTATAATATTCATTTACTAACCACATTTTATTTCCATATCATTTGAATTAGATTCCATTTAGGGAAATATTTTTAACTTAACTCTAAGAAATTACCCATGTATGACAATGTTGGGTCCAACACAACCTATACTTAAATTACACATGGGTACTCTCTTGCTTTAGAATATATATTTTATTTTAATATTATTGTATAACATCATGACTTATTTTATGAATACCATTCAAATTTTTATGTAAGAATTTAATATTAAGACACTAAATCATGTGCCACTATTGTTTTGATGATTTTTTCATAGTTTTACTCAATCATTCATTCACAAGGACTATACAATCCTTGTTGATGCTTTGACTAATAAGAATTGACATTTTGAAGTTTTCTAAAATTTATTTAGGTTTTTTTGCATCACCAAGCTACATACTTATTATAATTTCAAAGGCCAAGTCAAATGTATGATATTCTATGATCATTTTGTTTCCATTGGCCTAAATAGAAGCATTTTCCTTTAAAAGTTTGAATTGATTAATTATATTTCTCATTTATTCAAGAGGTTTTATGTTGAAATATTTGAATTGTGTTTCATTATTTAATTTTGGATTTTATTATGATCTTTATTCATCCATATTTAGTCCAAATTCTAATTCAAATGATCAAGTTATCATTTTGAAATGTTCATTTAACTATTAAATCATTTTGTTTAATTTAGGTTGGTACTTATTTTGTCTAAGTCTTCATTAAACTCATGCTTTATTTAGGTTTTTAGACTTTAATTATTAAAAAAATCATATTTAGTCAAATTAGATTTGCCTTTCATATAAATATGTTTGTGTTGTTATATGGTTTTCCCATAGGCTTTATTCATGCTTAGATGGGTTTTCGATTTTGATTAATCTATTAATCATTTTCCAAAGTCTCTATTTTGTCTTAGTTTTATAGCTTGAGTCTTTGGCAAGTCAAGTCATAATGTAATTATATAGTTGAATACCTTATGGAGAGCTATACA
The DNA here is from genome assembly GCA_037957365.1 of Torreya grandis. Taxonomy (NCBI): domain Eukaryota; kingdom Viridiplantae; phylum Streptophyta; class Pinopsida; order Cupressales; family Taxaceae; genus Torreya; species Torreya grandis. Next base: position 1,527,301 of record JARHVA010002898.1, read on the forward strand.
CAATCCACATGAAGTAATTTAGTGCATCTAGGAATTGGTAGATATAGGTTTATAATCTTAAATTTATCTACCTACCCAAGTCCATGATATCATGACAAGTGTCATAATATTGGGCATTTAGAACTCAAAGAAGCCACACAGGTCTATAGTATCATGTATTCAAAGTGTAACCTACCAATATTATTCCACATGGAAACATATCAAGTAGTTAGGGATGAAAGAAGCAACACATAGCTCATTGATCAAAACATTCACTTATCCATTGACCCAACCTTATTATTAGTGATAGATTTTAAGATCCTAGGTTTTGACATTTGAAAGTTCAAGTATTAATTCATTGAGAGCCTATAGAGATCATATCATAATACAATACTTTATACCCCTAAACTTATGAGATTGTACCATGTGGCACACTCTTAGTTAGTTGAGTTATGAATGGAGGTTTTTCAAAACAAAATATCCCAAACACCTAGAGAGACGTAAGCCATCCACATGTCTAGATATCAAGTAATCAATAGTTAGACAAGTCTGAAGTCAAATTTATAGGAGAGTTGTTAAATGTACATATGTAGTTACAAGTTAATCTAAGATTACAATATTTCATAGACATATAAGTAATTGACATCCTAAAATAATATTTCATGTTATTAAGTATAGATTGGTCAAGATCACTCAATGGTTATGTTGAGTTCAACATACATCCATTTCTAAAAATGGGGACCCTTGTTTCAAAATTTTGCAAATTTGTGATTTGAAATGAAAAAATCTACTTGATCAAAATACTTTATTTGAATATAATCCACATATGGTTCTCATTTATCTTGACTTGATTATTTTGGTTTGATACTTATCTTGTTTTGCCTAACTTTGCTAATGGTTGCTTCATGTGTTTTTCAAGATGTAGGTTTAATGAAGAGCCAAGTGTGTGGATAATGTTCAATATTTCATACTTCAAATGATAATTTGACCCCTTACTAATATTTAAGTCTTTAATGTCTTGATTAAATTCATGAGTAAACAATGTTAAAACCTAGGGTTGTATACCTTAGAATGCCTTTTAACCTAGGACCTTTTAATTTGAATTCAAATTTACATGGGGTCACTTTATTTGAAAAAACATAATAACACTTTATATTTTTTTAAAAATTAGCTTATATTTTATCCTAAGATATTATTCATGTATATTAACATGAAAAAATCCTTAGTATACAATTTTATCCTAAGTTATTTATGTCTCGAGACCCCTTAATTCTTTATTATTTTTCATGGACTAACTAAATGCAGGGACCCCTTTAATATGTTTTAAAATTTTAACTTAAATTTTTTATCCTAAGGTTTTATAATATTTGTCAACATGAATAAAACCATAGTCTAAAACTTTATCCTAAGTTACATATATGTCCCGAGCCTTAGTTTATTTAGTTTACTATCTGTAAGATTGATAATATGCATTTATTCAGGTGAAGTTGATCTAATGATGTGAGACATAATCAATAAGTCAATGAACTTGATCAAATATGTGAAATAATTCAATATATATTGATCTAATGATTCATTTTAAGTCAATAATTCAATTGATCCCCAAGAGAAGTGATAAGGTGACAAGTGTCATAATCTTGGTAAAAGAGCAGTGAATAACCAATGGTGTTCAATCCATAGGATTGAGATCTGATGGAATGTGATTGATTAGCCAAAATTGATCCAAAGGTATATATCAAAGGTTAAAAAATCAAGGTGTAGTGATCAAAAATTAATATCCCAAGTGTCATGACTTTAATGGACAATTAAAGATTGAGCATGTCCCTACAAATCAATGATACATAGTTGAGCATATACATTCTAATTAATGGTGTGTATTACGTCAAAAAATTAATGAATCTCTAGGATGAGTGAGAGGGTGAAATTTTTCACAATCATAGGAACCTATTAGAGATCCAATGGTACATGGAGTGAAGGATATAACCCATTGAATAAATATTGATGGAGTGCGATTGATTCATGTAATTGAGATCAATAGTGTGAGATCAATGTTGACATTTAAATAAAGCTTAGAATGAATGTGAAAGTGACAAGTGTCACAACCATGGGGAATATATAAAAATATCCAATAAATTTCAACCTCACAAATCAAGATCAATGAACCACATTGATCTAGGCAAGTAGATCCAATGGTGCAAGCCTATTTGGACTTTTCAAAGATTCAGACCTAATGAGGTGTTGACATGTGTCCTAAAGGTAACAGTCACATTTAAAAAGTTAATAAACATAATGACATGGAAATTCCATGTTTTCATACATGTCAATTCAAAATATTTTATGGACCTAGAAAGGCAAAGGTATAAATGTGCAAATCTGAGAAAAATCTAAGTCACAAAGTTCACATAAATTAAATAGTTGCTACCATTAAATATCTGTAAAGACCTTTAAGAAAGATCTAACATAAATAGAATCCCTTATTTGACCCTATGATCATTGAAAATTATCAAAGGAGAATAAAATGGTCATATGTGTAAAATTAATTTAATCTAGAGCCAAAGTATAGTCCACTAGTGAGAAATTTAGCAAAATTCACAACCATGGTAGCTCAAAGAGGTGTTTCCAAGGAGGATGCGGATCTTTATTTTACCTCGTATGTCAAGGGTAAGATTTTTAAGGACAAAAATTTTAATGCCACCACTTTAAATATAGGATTTAATAATTATTTTAATATTTTTTGGACCATCAAAGAATAACTAGCCATTACAAGAGAGGAAGAGAAGAACATGTCTATAAAGAGGCTCTACTATGACATAGTTACTATACAAATGATTTATCTACAATATGAAACAACTACCCAAGGTAATTTACTAAATATACATTATGTATCCCATTTTTAAATATGATAAAATATATAAAGGCATGATAATTAATGGACACATTCAAAAAAATTTGGCCTACAATTCTCCCATAGACTTTGAGAACTACTACAAATTGCCCAAACCATAAATAGTGTTAGAGGTACAATCACTGAGAGGGGGGTGAAATAGTGATGAAAGATAATATAATTAAATCCATAAATATTAAACATTCATCACATATAATCATGATTCATACAAATTAACCACTATAATAAACAAGGAAGATATAACAAGATCAAGCACATAACACATGATATATGTGGGAAACCCTCTTAGGGGATAAAATCCACTAAAATTTGAAAGATGGACTATAATCCTATAAAAAATGATCCAAAATTTAGGACATAACTAAATGATCAAGTAATACCTATCCTTTATTTTAGTGAGACAACAATCCCATAAGGATCTATTGTCCCTATCTAGTTGAGCACCCACACCAACTAGACCTTTAACAAGTTTTACCTTGCAAGGAGAAACCAAACCATTAGGAAACAAATAACCCACTTAAATAATTGAATATATTACCTTGAACACCTATTTATACTCTTTATCTGATAATGATCACCTTTTTTTCACTCTTCACCTCCAATCTCTCTCAAGCTACCTCTAGGGCTAACTTGCTTATACTGCCTCTTCTAGGCTCATTAGGTCCAATGACCTATGTGTCCTCTTATTAAAAATTATCAGAAAATCATGACTGATCCTATTTTTTCTCTTTTTTTCCTCAATGAAATATTCCTTCTATTTCAAAGGTTCTCTCCTTTGCTTGAATCCACACATACACAACTAGCATAATTTGTCCAAAATTGCCTTGTATTTATACCACTCTCTTCCTTTAACCAATCTTGGTCAACCAATATGATTTAAATATTTGAACCACATTTAAAATAGGCCCATACACACTTTATATTTCATATAAACACTCTTCATAGGTTAGTTATTACCTTATTAGCCCCAAACCACCATTAGGTCTTGGTGAGACCTAAAATAATTAGGCCTTCATACTCACACATTACATGTGAGACTACTTGGATCACATTAATCCTTTAAAAATTATTCAAACACATAAAAAATATCTATAATATCCCATTTATTACTCCCATATGGGTACATTCCACTTGGAACACCAAATTAACACTCGAACCTCCCAATTAGGTCTCCTCGCTCTTTAGGCTTTAATACACAAAAAACATACTCTCAAACTTATAAAGTAGACACTCAAGTATTTCACATATAAATATGATTATATCACATGGGTGAATCCTTTAGGACATTTTAAACACCTATATGTGCTTTAGACACTTCAACACAAGCTATAATCACTTAAATCAACTCTCATAAAATGACCACTCAGACTGGTCACATGTAGTCAAAATATAGCTATACTATTTTGACTCTCCATATCTAATCAAGGGAAAAATATGATAAACAATTAATTTTAATAAGATTTATATACTTATAAAATATCTCCATGCTCATTTTCTTATTCATTTTTTCTCATAACTATTTCAATGCACTTCTACAAAGTGGTTACTCAATCTGTTAGTACATTTAACAAACACAGTCAACTTTTAAGCCTTTTTTCATACTAAAGATGGATTGGTAAAACCTTAAAAATCCAAAAAATAGTCTTAATGTAGTATAAAACACTCTCCAATATTTATCTCATCTTGAAACATCAAAATACTATCAATTAAAATTCAATTATCCTTCTTGAGTCACTTGCAAAACATGGTCAAACATATAGTCAAATTTATATCTCACTATCTTTGATTGTAAAAAATTAAGATCCTTTAACTCAATTTTTTGGATTATCATTGAAGTCCTCTTCAAATTTTTTTTACATCACCTTCAAATTCATCCTATATCAAAATTTATAATCAAAATATTGGGCACTAGTTTTTCCTTTATTAAATTCAAATGCCAACGGTCATTATTAAACTTTGAACACTTTGACCTCATCTCATGCTTCCTAGAAACTTTATAAAAATACACACCATCTATCTCCTTATATTAGCTCGATATTTACCTTACAAAACTCACCATTAATCTTTGATTAGAGCTGCTATGATTATGCCACTTGGCATATCTACGTGTTTTCTACACATTTAATTTTTTGACTTGACATATACCATTTATCTCTATATATATGAGCACCTACATTTCATTGATCTTCTATCAAATATTTTGAGATTGTGACACTTGTCACCAATTCATTCCTTTTGAGCATCTTTTTATAATTTGACTTAATAACATCGTTGGATCATTACTAACAAGATCATGCACTCTGTTAGATCATTATCCATTCAAATTAAATGATCATCATTATATCTATGATCTGATTAAATACTGACTGTATATCTTCAATAATAAAAATTTGGTGAAGTATAGAAACTTATTGAACTCTATCTGAAAATCCAAATTTTCACCTTAATAACTTTTGTTACACTCCATGTCCAAACCTAAAATTTTAACCATATGATCTCTTCACATATGAGAATCCATCCATGTATAAAACTACTCCTAAAATATTTGCACATGTGAAATATGACACCATCAAAATATTTAATCAGATTTATTTGTCAAGATGAATACTTGAACTTAGACACTTAATTGATTGCTCTAATGAATTCCTTTCACTTCCATAATTACTCTAAGCACTCATAACATCCCATATGGTCTCTACAACATGTCCATATCATAAATATCATCCATCAATTGCCTCACTAAGTAAAACACTCTCCAAACCATCAATCTAATCTCTTTATCATTAATGCACTATGATACCATGCTCTCTTTGATATCAATGACAACCTAACATGAATGACCATGCTCAACAATATCCCCCTTTATTATTAATGGAAAAACACCCATAGAATGACTTCATTTGAAAAATGAATTCATTATAATCTTTCTCCCCCTTTGACATTAATGACAAAGGGTCTCTTTTTCAACATGCTAATAATCATTTCTCAAATCATGTGTGCATTCAAATACTATTTAAAAATCTCAAGATACACAATTTCAAGCATATGAATTAGTTACTCCCATTTTGACATGCACCAATCTGAACTAGGACTTTTCTGATCCTTAGACTATAAAAATTACACACAGAGCTTATAAATCTCCACCTAACATCATTCTCCATTTTATATCATATGTTAGTTGACATACACCAATTTGAACTAGGGATTTTCTGATCCTTGGACCTATCTACCTATAGAACTCACAAGCTCCCTTTGCTCATGCATGAGGATTCAATACTTTGTCAAAACATTTGACTTGGTTTGATCAATTCATCATATCAATCTCCTTTAATTTAAAACTATAACATACTTATTCATACATACACCATGCTTATAACATCTCACATATGCTCCCCCTTACATTATGCACATCTTCTTCAAGCCACTCAAGCTAACTGAGTTAGCTCCCCCTTATCGAAACACATATTCAAATGATATTATTATTTTGTAACATCAACCAAAGATCAAATGACATCCACCATGCTTCCTCTTGCTATTCAAGTGTCTTTTTGAAGCCTAGATAGAGACACCCTAATCCACAATGTCCTAGAACAATGTGAGACTAGGATTTTCCCACAAATCTTCATATTTCTTCTCCTCCTTGGTCATTTGATAATGATAGTTATTCTTCTTCTTAGGCTTAAGAGAATAAATATTTTTATAAACTAAAATATTATCCTTTTATTTTAAGAAATAATTGACAATACATGGAGACACTAAATATTCATGACATACCTTTTCATCTAAAGAAAGAACCTCACCACTAGGTATTGACAATTGATGTTATTTGTATGAAATTTTCTCAATAATAATAAGATGTTTTCTTGTATCCAAACACACCTTAGAACAAGCCTCAACTAGCACCTTGGTCTATTCTTTGAGCCCAACATGAATGGACTTTTGATTCTCCTTTTCTATCTAAATAGATGATAGATTCTCTTCACTTTCTTGAACCTTCTTCATATTTGCTTCTTCTTTTGATTTAACAAGCAGTCCATCTTGATCTTTCAACTCAATTGAATTATTTTTCTTTTTCATCACTTACTTAGGATTCCATACCAAGGATTGACCTTTCTTGAGCACACTAGGATGTTCATGCACTTTTTTATGACTTGAGAGCTTGTTTTTACAATATCTTGCAATATGACCAACTTGATGACAACTAAAATAAATAACATCTTATCTCTTAGGTTCTTTATTCTCAAGCTTGATTGTATTAGGTCTCCATACCTAGGTTAGTCTTTTCCTATACATTTTGGGGTAGAATTTAGAAATACATCTCATGTCATGACAACTATAACTAACAATATCTTCCATACCTTTTGCTTGAATATGGTAGTGATCTCCTTTTGACTAATTGATTATTCTTACATAGTCATTTTCCCTATGACCAAAAAAATAATGGCCCATAAAATATTTTACATACCTTGAATCATTTGTTTATATAATTGGTTTATTTATTTTTCCTTTGACCTAATTTGACTTGTTGTCTTTCATGATACCATCTTCTTTAGCTCTTATACTTGAACTTGTAGCTTCTAACTAAATTATAAGATCTTGTATGGTCTTCTTATCCCTCTTAGATTATTTGTCCATGTCATCCTTAAATATACATGCTTTTTCATCAATCATCTTTATAGAATCAAGATTGGATTTCAACTCATCATGCTCACCTTGCTTTGAATTCAACTTGGATTTTATCTCTTCTAAGTCTTGAGATGTCTGCATTCATCATACTTTGAACTTATATTTATCTTTTTAACCCTTAATTAATACTCAATGTCATGCATGGTCATGTTTTCTTCTTTGACTATTTCACTTAATCTCTCAAACTTGGTTTGAAGATGACTTATCATGTTAATCATCCTTAGAATTATAATTACTCTTCCTAGTCTAAATATGACTAATCTATTCTTTAAGACTTTTGACCATTGATCTCAACTCAAGATTTTATTTCCTTAACTACTTATCCATCTTTGTACCTTGGATCACCTTTAAGTGGTTAAACTTGCAAATAAGGTCCTGATCTGATACCAATTATCAAAGGTAAAATCATTGAGAGGGGGTGACTCAATGAAGCAAGATAATCCAATTCAATTTCCAACTCTTAAAAATTTATCACATATAATCATAATGCATATAAATTAACCATTGCAATGAATAAGGAAGATATAATAAGATCAAGAACATAACACATTATATATGTGGGAAACCCTATTGGGGGATAAAACCCATTAAAACCTATAAGATGGAATATAGTTATATAAAAAATATCCAAGATTTATTTTAGAATTGACTGATAAAGGAACACCCATCCCTTAGTTTAGTGAGACATCAATCCCATAAGGAGCTACTGCCCCTATCTAGCTGAGCACCCACAACAACTAGACCTTTAGCAAGTTTTACCTTGTAAGAAGGAACCAACACCCTAATAAACCAATCACCCACTCAAATACCTAAATATATCACTTTAAACAATTTTTTATACTCTTCAATTTATTATTATCACCTTTTTCTACATTCTTCACCTCTAATCTCTCTCAAGCTACCTTGAGGGTTAACTTGCTTAAACTGCCTCTTCTAGGCTCATTAGGTCCAATTATTATGTGCCCTCCTAAAATAAATTTATCAAAAAATCATGAATAATCCTCTTAAATATCTATTATTCCTAAATGACATGTACCTTCTCTTTCAAAGGTTCTCTCATTCACTTGAATCCACACATACATAACTAACACAATTAGTCCAATTATGCCTTGTATTTATACCACTTTCTTCATTTAACCCATCTTGGTCAGACAAGATTATTTACATATTTGAACCAAATTTAACATAGGAATATATAAATATTACATTTTATAACCACACTCTTCATATTTCTGTGATTACCTCATTATCCCCAAACCACCATTAGGTCTTGGTGAGACCTAAAACAATTAGGCCTTCATACTCACACATTACATATGAGACTACTTGGACCACTTTCATCCTTTACCAATGATTATAACACATAAAAAATATCTTTAATATCCCCTTGATTACTCCCATATTTTTTCACACCACTTGGAACACCAAATCAAACCTCAAACCTACCAGTTAGGTCTCCTTGCTCTTTAGGCTTTAATATACATAAAACATAGTTTCAAACTTTTGAAGAAAAAAATCAAGTATTTCACATATCCATATGATTAGATAAAATGGGTGAACCATTTAAGACATATGAAACACCTTTATGTTATTTAGACACTTCAACACAATATCTAAGCACTTAAATCAACTCTCATTAAATGACCACTCAGACTGGTCACACATAGTCAAAATATAGTTATACTATTTTGACTCTCCATATCTGACCAAGGGTAATATATGATAACCAATTCCTTATCATAATCCTTATATACTTATAAAATATCTAAATTCTCATTTTATTCTTAAATTTTACTCATAACTCTTTCAACACACTTCTATAAAGTGGTCACTTAATCTATCAGTACATTCAACAAACATAGTCAACTTATAAGCCTTTGATCACATTAAAGATGGATTAGTAAATCATCTAAAATCCAAAAATATAGTATTAATGGAGTTTAAAACACTATCCAATCTTTAAATCATCTTTAAACATAAAAATACTATCAAGAGCAACTCAATTATCCTTCTTCAGTCACTCGTATAACATGGTCAAACATAGTCAAATTTAGAGCTCAATATATTTGATTATATGAAAATTCATATATTATAACTCACTTTTATAGAGTTTCTTTTCTTACCCTGACGTAATCCGTCCATCTTCTATATGGGGGGCTATTCAGGGTACTAAACAAATCTTAGAAAAAGGAAGCTCCTGGAAAGTAGGTAATGGAAAAAAGGTGAATTTTTGGGAGGATGCTTGGTTAAAAGAAATCCCTTTGATAGAAGAATTCCAAGATAAAGAAGTAATTGACCGTTACAAGCAAAGATATGGAATAATGGTTAATCAATACTGGCAGAAAAATTCATGGGTGAACCTTAATGATATTGATCAAGATTTCAATAATATTCAAATATCCCTCAATGCTATTTCCCTCTATTCTAATCTTGAAGATAAGATTGTTTGGCATGATGAGCCTAGTGGACAATTTAAAGTTTCTACCATCTTTACTTCAAAGGGAAATGGTAACCAAACACTGTGGACACAGGCTTGGATCAAGGGACTCATCCCTAAAATCAAAATCTTCTTCTAGACCCTTCTCCAAAACAAAATCTTGACTCTTGATAACTTACAGAAAAGAGGAATAAACATAGTGAACAGGTGTATTCTTTGCAAAAAAGGTTTTGAAGATAGAGATCACTTGTTTGTGAACTGTTCCTTTATGCAGCTAGTTTGGAAATAAATCCTCAATCTTTGGGGTATTGCTTGGATTCAACATAAAAGTATGGATCTATCTTTTGAAAGTTGGTACTGTCCCTCTAAGAATCCTGATGTTCTTTTTTTATGGAAACTAACTCTTCCCCATATTTGGTGGGGAATATGGAAAGAAATAAATAATCGTATTTTCAGAAGTAAAGAACTTTCAGGATGGGTAGTGGGGTAGAACATCATTAGAGCTATCAAGGAGAATTTTTCATTGCAAAGGGATCCTAATCCTACCTTTCAAATTGATAATCCTTTAAGATCAAAAAAGTCTAATGTAAAAAATGAAAATCCTAGACTTGGTGTAACTTGGAATGTCCCCCCTCATGGGTGGATCAAAGGGAACCCGGGGAATGTAGGATGTGGAGGATTCTTGAGAAACCATATGGGAAATTTAATCAATGCTATTGCAATTCCCATTGGTAAGTCGAACTGCCATATTGTTGAAGCTTGTGCTACCCTCCAAACCATTAAGCTAGCTGTTGAATCGAGATATTCTAAATTATGGTTGGAAGGGGACTCCTTGAATATCATAAATATCTTAAATAATAAAAATTCTATCTCATGGTCAATAGAGGCTATGGTGATGGAAATGAAAACTTTAATTAAATTTTTTGAGAAAGTCACTATTACCCATACTTACCATAAAGCAAATAGAGTTGCTGATTGGATAGCAAATTATGAAATTTGAGTAGGACACAAGGTGAGTTGGTAGGAGACATTAAACAAGAATGTGGATCTTAGAGTGCTCATTCATCATGATGCAATTCATGCTAAAGAGGGAGAGATCAGATTGGAATAAAAAACTAATGATTTGGGGGAGTGGATCCACAGAGGAAGATATACACTCATTAAACATAAATGTTCTAGAATACACGAGGAGGATTCAAAACATGCCAAAATATAGGCAAGTTTTGTTCCAAATTGGTAATAATCGGGTTCATTATTTAGCTGACAGGGTTCAGGAATTAAAGGAGATTTGTATGGCTCGTAATAGGAAAGGAGAACCAATGAAGCAAGAACCCACATATTGTGAAGAGTGGAAAGCAAAAGAAGATGTCTGGAAGATCCTGTAGAGAGGAAAGGTTGTGAGTTACATGGAACAGCTTCATGGCTCAAAACCCCATATTACAACAGCTTTTTTCAAAAACTAGACTGATGATAGGGTTACCTTGCATGGCATTACAGTGAAGCTCACTGAGGAATTCATAGCGGAGGTGACGGGGCTTCCAATGGAGGGAATAAAATTTTCAAAGCAGACAAGCATTTCCAATGAGGCTTTTTGCAAATTCCCTAAAACGGATGTTGAGGAGCATCAGCTAGAAAAAAGTGGAGATTTTTTTGAATTGGAGTAGATTAAGGGCATCTAGAGGGACATCTTATGCTGCATCTATGAGTAATTCATACTTGATGGAAGAAACAAAAGATTCCACAAATTTCACTTTGTATTTCTCAATCACTTCAGACACAAAGTAAGAATCTCCTTTGCTTTTTATCTGCATTTTTCCTTGCTCCAAAGTCTGTTCGCTCATAGGAAAAAGGAATCTCATCCCATCCTGCATGAGGGGTTAATTCTTATAATTGAAGGGCATTGCAAGAATAAGGCCATTGTAAAGAATCCTTATTCAGGAAAATACAAGGACCTACGGAGTAATAAGAAAGAAATAGTTAAAGGGAATGAAAAAGCTAAATTCAAACTCCCAAGCTTTAATAACCAGACTGTTGATGAGGAAATAGAGTGGGAAAGTTTTGAAAACACTGGGGAGGAGAGTCTAGAGGAAGAATGAGGAACAGAAAGTGGGCATTCAAGTTCTAGTGAGGAAGAAGAAGTGCAAGATAAGAATGAGAAAGGAGTCACTATAGAGGAAAAGTCTAAAAACAACAACCATGAGTCTGAGGAAAACCAGCAAGTGTTTGAGGAAATTGATAAAGATCTAGATGATCTTGCTGTGGACCCTGATCCAATTAATGAAAAGGAAAATCTAGTTCAGGTTGCTAACCAAATATTGGAAATGGGAGCTCAAGTAAAGGAAGTAACAAAAATGTAAGCCCTGCTGAAACAAAGGAACAGAAATGAATGGAAACGGAGGACTATATTGAAGAAGTTGGAAGCAGTCCTAAAAAGAACATAGAAGATTGGAGTGATAAAAGGCAGAATGAAAAACCTACTAGATTGGCCAATTGTAAAGCTGATGCTACTCTTTAGTTTGATTTATGGATGTATAAGGAGATAATGGAAATCAATAGGAAAATGGAAATAATGGAGGGTAAACAGGAGGCAGTTTGGAACAAAATCAATAACATGGAAAAGTAGATGAGGGATATTCCCATAAAACTCAAAGATTATGAGAAAAACCTAAGGGAACTCATAAAGGAAAGCAGAATAAAGATGGAGGAGGTAACCTCTAGCATTTGTGCTACTGCTGTAAACATTGGAAAAAGAGCAAATGAGGAAATAAAAACTTTGGAGGGGCCTAGCTAGAGAACTAGACAAAGCTCAAGAAAGAAAGCAATGCAAGAGGGATCTACGTAGGCGACTGCTACCATCTAGGACACTGTTGTGAAAGGTAAGGAAGCAGTGAAGATGATATTGGAACTAGAAGAATAGTTCCTGGTTCTTTTAGTTGGTTCTGCTAGTTGGTTGTGTTTTCTGGTCTTGGTACCTGGTTTTTTGAACTTTTACTATGGAGTTTCCAAGTCTCTGTAAAACTTGGGGTCTATCTTTGGTTGTTCGTTTGTTAGCTTCAGGTCTTTGTATCTTGGTTTTGTTACTTTGGTGAAGTAGGCTTTAGGCTTGCCTATGGACGTTACTATTTTATCTTACTCCTTTTGTTTAGGGTTTCGGGGTCCCTTCAAAACCTAGTTTTACCTTAATCTAAAACTCACTTTTATAGAGTTAGCTTGAATTCCTCTTCAACTTTGAGTTTTACATCTCATTTACATTCATCCTAGATCAAAAGATATAAGCAAAATACTAAGCACTAATTTTTCCTTTTGTTAAATCCAAATGCCAACCATCACTGTTAAACTTCAAACACTTTGACATCATCTTGTGCTTCCTGGAAAATTTATTAAAATAGGAAACATTGATCTCCTTGGAGTATCTTTATATTTAACTTGTAACACTCACCATTGATCTTTGATCTGAGTTCCCATGATTATGCCACTTGGTAGCTCTACATGCCTTCTACACATTTGACTCTTTGACTCGACCTGTACCATCAATCTCTATCTATATAAACACTTGCATGCCATTGAACTTCTATCAAAGATTTTGAGATTGTGGCACTTATCACCAATATGTGCCTTCTGAGAATCTTTTTAAAATTTGACTTAATATGTAGTATTAGATCATTATTGATAAGACCATGTACTTTGTTAGATTATTATCCATTAATATTAAATTCTAACCATTATATCTATGATCAGATTAAATGCTAACTATAGATCTTCAATAATGCAAATTTGGCTAAGTATAGAAACTTAGTGAACTCTATTTGATAGGCCAAATTTGTACCTTAATAACTATTTCTATGCTTCATGTCTAGACCTAAAATTTGAACCATATGATCTCCTAACATAAGTGAATCCATCCATGTATCAAATTTCTCCTAAAACCTTCACATGTGTGAAATATGACATCATCAAACTTCTTACTTAGCTTTATTTGTCAAGATGACTAATTGAACATAGACACTCAATTGATTGCTTTGATGAATTTTTTTCACTTATATAAGTACTCTAAGAACTCATAACATCCCATAGTGTCTCTACAACTTATCCATATCATCAATATCATCCATTAGTTGCCTCACTAAGTAAAAAACTCTCTAAAGCATCAATTTGATCTCTTTTTCATTAATGAACAATGATCTCATGATTTATTTGACATTAATTAAAACCTAACATCAATGACTATGCTCAAAATGTAGACCTAACCTTAATAAAATACTGGGCTAAATATAAATATTTGAAGATTATACTTTCCCTATGACTATATTATGAGAACCAAGTGTTTTTATAATTTACTAGCAACACCATTAGTCAATTCAGACCTAGAATAAGAATGATTATGAAAATGATGAACAAGTTGTGTGGAAATTCAACCATTACATATGTAGATAAAATTTAGGGGCCATTAGCCTACTTCATGGTTGAAAAATAGATCACCCCCCCTCTAAGTGAAGTAATTAGCATTGCTTTAAGTAGACATATATTTTTAATTGTAAAGAAGAAGAAAAAAATATATATGATGTCATACCTTCTATATTCCATTATTTCTATAACCAAGATTCCCAACCTAAGGTAATGGCCATCCAATAGAATACAAATAGTTTCATAATATTATTCCAAACTACACATTTTCAAGTACATAGATCATATCCAATTTATCTGTGACTATGTTTATCCTACACATAGTGAGGTTATAGCTAGTCATCTCAATAGTCAAGAAATATGTTAAAGATATGGGTAATATCTATTTATACCTAAATTCCACAATCATTAAAATTGAAGTAACTCAAATCCAACCTCTCAAGCTACCCATCCCTGTACCAAATAAACTAGTAGAACAAAAGGAAGCATATCAATTATTCCATGCCATTGATGGATTATGCATAATCAATAAGAAAGGGCTCTTCCATAACCTCCTAATAGCTATTATAATGACTACATTCAAGAAATGGGAAAACATAGAAGCATCATCTAGACATAGAACATCTTTTAGACTATAAATTGATGAGTTGAGGATGTGGTACCCTTGCCTAAAGGTTAAGTAACATTTAAAGGTTAAAGGGATTAATGTACCTTATGATAATCAACCTAGTTCTTTTGATCCTATGCACAAAAAAACATCCTCATTCTTTGAGGTCACCAAGAGATTGAAAGAACATAATCTCTTTTTTGAATCTAAGCTAAATGAAAATTAAAAATGAGATGATAGATGGAAATTAGGGCTAAAGTAGTACCATTTACTTAGTGATTAACCTTCTATACCTCCACCAGGTCAATCAATCAGTGCCCAAATAGAAACACAATTTGAACATAGGCCATAAGAGAGAAATCTTGATGAGATTACATTTTCTTCAGCCCAAGCAAAGGAACAAGGATAACAAGTGGAAGAGATTAATATGGTAGCATTAGAACCTAATGAGGCCATAGAGGATGACCTCAAGATGCTATCATTGTATTATCATTTAGATGATGAATAAATGGAGGAAACAAAGGAATAAAAGGGGAAGGAAGTATTGGATTTATTTCTTATTACCAAGAGAAAAGCTAAATTGGTCATTATTCTAGTGAAGGCAAAGAAACCCAAGGTGACTCTCACTCCTCCTTTGAGTGAAGTAAACCTCTTTAGTAAAGAAAATTTGATTTATGGGCCAACCATTATAGATCAGTTTTTTTATGGACCCAAATTACAAAAGGTACCTACTGTACAACATCCTTTGGCCATGATGAAGGCCATAAATATCCCAGTACATGAGGAGATAAATCCATGAATCTTGGATCTATAAAAGGAATATAAATGAAGGATGACTACTCCAAGAGAGTTAAGTGGAATACAGATTGAGATCCCTACACCACAACTGACTCAATCATTAGTTGGTATAAAATTTGACCCCAAGATAGCTAGATTGCAAAGGGTAATAAAGAAGAAAGTCATGGTTGGTAGAGAAGATACCAATTTATAAAAGGTATAACCATTGACTAATTTGACTCCAGTGGGAGGATAGAGGCATGGAAAAAACTATATATTTGAGGATAATGTGTTTGAACTAGCCTAAGCACAAGTAAAACAATTTCAAAATTCCTTTAAATAAATGCAACAATAACATGAAAATTTAGAAAAATTAGCTATCTTGTCAGTACCAAAAACTATGATAGAAATTTTTGAAGCATATTTGTATGACATGTTTGATTCTTTAAATTCAATAAAGTCCAGGTAGAACGTGTTAAGCCAACATGATGCATCAGTCAAGAGCCTAGTTAACCAATAGCATAAATCTAGAGTCAAAATAAATGACTTGATCATTATATTGATTGAGGATCAAATTCATGACTTCAAGACAATCAACTTGGCTCATATAAACACGATCATGGGATTACTAGTGGACAAGATTACAAGTTTAAGAACATGGTCAAAAAACATGGAGAATCCCCTGTGGATGGTAAGCAACTAGAAGATAGGATGAAACATATAATTGGGACCATGATCACTAAACCATCCACACTTAGTTCTATATGTCTCATCACTGATGAGGAATTTAATCTTAGAGCTACCACAGTCATGTAAGATGTGAGAAACAAGAGCCAAGGAAGGACTAGAGCAAATAATAGCAGGATCATGGACATGATATCTACTAAGGAGGAGAATATTGGAGAGAATAGGAGCATAAAATAAGCATTAAAAAATGCAAATAAAGATCTTCATGTCTTGGAAAACCAAGAAGATGAACTCTTCATGGATCCTGTGGTTAATCTGAAGCTAATTGATGAGCAGTATAAAAGAGAAATGAATATCCTATAAAAAAAAATAGGGGACTGCATTACTAAAAGTGTCAAGCTAGTTGATTTATGAATATTCTTTTTATTAATTAATTTATATAATGTTTTGAAAAGAAAATATTCTTATTTGTAAAGGCATGCATAATTAGTAAATCACATTGCCTATTGGTTAGTCATTTGGAGTCTTTAAAAAGTTATAGAATGAATGTAAAAGGATAGTTGTCCTTAATATTTAACATGACTAACCGGCATACCTCATGAATTATATATATAAAGAGGTATTATCCATTGTAAAAGAGAGGGAGTTTTCGAGTAAAAAAATTGTACTAATTTTGGAGTAATTTAATACAAACAGGGAATTCTAAAAAGTCTATCTCATTTATTTGTATGGATTGTACCATGGCTTCTCTCTTAATTGTTTTATTTGCAATTTAGATTTGAATGGTTCTTATTGATTCTTGATGTGCACTTTTTCAAATCCAAAGTTGTTTACTTGTGATAATGATAGGTTAGCTAAAGATTCTTAAGTTTATTCCATTATCTTTATCTTTCACATGAATGTGCTTATACTATTTATTTACAAAGTAAATATTTAAAGTAAACCAAGTCTTTATGTATATTCTTTCATTTCCTTGGATGTTTTCCTAATGTGTAGTAGTATTTGAGTTTATGCTTTTTCATGATATATGTTGGTTTTAAGAGCATATTTGGATGATAATTTAACTTTGTCATAATATCTGTGTTGAATATAAAAAACATCAATATGTCTCTTCCCTACCCTACCTTTCTTTTTTCTCTTTATTTAATTCATTCACTTTATAATAGATTCATTGTGAATATTCACCTTAGATTAGATTTTATATTTAATTCTTTGAACACAATTCACTTTACTTAGTCAAGATTGATTTCATTTTTACAAGGATCACCTAATAGGCCATAGTTTCTCTTAACAACCAAACTTTATAAAAATTGGATTCTATTAATTCAGAAATGAGTAGTGTTTCTTGAACACTCAGAACCATCTGTGATACACTTGCATGCATCAATAGGAGAATACATTTTGTTGGCACTAGAAGGAGAGCCTTATTTGAATCTTTGTGAATTTGTGGTATCTTTTATAATTTTATTTTAATTTGTTCAAAGATCAATTAATTATTTACATATTTGTGTTTATTTTAGCATGATTGTGTAAATATCATTGCTGCACATGGTTTAAGTCCAATATTTAGGCTCATTTAGTTGAAGATTATCATGCTTTGAAGATCCATGGTAAATGTTTGCAAAGGTAGATTAAGTTTGATGAATCTTCCTCATTTGGAATTAGTTTCAACAATTTTTTTTAAATATTGATTAATTATTTGTAAATTTAGGTTTATTTGAACTTAAATGTGTAAATATCATTAAAATTATCTAATTTAGGTATATATTTTAGATTATTTAGTCAAATATAGTTGTTCTTAGAAGGGATTCACATAAATTTGTACAAATTTTTCCTAACTTAGGGAACCTAAATGTGCAAATCCATTCATAGGTAAGGATGGACTATTATTTGCAAGAATTTAGCTAAAAATTATTTATCTTTGAAAATATAAGGTTTTTATGCCATATTTTGAATAGGACACAAGGTTTACAAGCTAGAATCACCAAGGATTAGGACTAGGTCAATATATAAATAAATATTGCCTTTCCTTTCATTAGAAGACCATGGGAAAGCAAGGGTAGACAAAGGTAAGAAAAGGGTCTCTAAATATTAGCCTACTTCACCTATTCAAAGTGCTCCTGTGTTCAATCTTTATCAAAGTATGAATTGGTTAGGTGGATCATCCATCAATGTGCCTGGTCAGGTACATGATTTGCCTAGGAATCCTAAAAAATATTTTCCATATTTCAGTCCCAATGGTATTTTCACAACATACGAACACATTAAATTTTTTAAAGTTACTTTAAAGCTATTAAACATAGTTCATGAAGATGTAACATGTAGATTGTTTCCATTTAATTTTAAATATGCTACATATGAGTGGTTTCTTAACCTTTTAGAGAACTATATCATTAGTTGGAATGATTTTAACATGATTTTTATTGATCAATTTGGTAAAATCATTAATCCTTGCATTTTGTATCCACAATTCACCATAGTTAAAATAGATTCTAGTGAGACCATTAGAGCTTTTAATGATAGATTCCAAAACATGTTTAGTAGGACCATAACTCGTTATAGACCTAATTAGGACTTGTATTTATAAATATACAAGAATGATTTGGACCCCATGACTTCTATGTTTTTTAAAAGGTATTTTGGAGTCATGAACACACTAGCATTGGATTGTGTTGAAGTTATAACAATCAATGATCAAATGTAGCCTCAAGGTCAACTTTCATATGCCATTACCAATGTTAGCCCCACTTTCATAGTACTAAATGTCATTCCTAATGCCAATAAAAATGTACCTATCCTAAATCAGACACCAATCTTGAACCAATTACCCTTAAGCCATATTCATCTTGGCTAAAATATGGGATTATTGAATAATTCTACAAATGGATTTCATCCACAAGAATAAAGACATTTGATGACAACAACTATTAATAGTAATCAAGTTCATAATTCTGAGGCCCCAAAGAATGAAAATGAATCCATACTTAAAATGGTTCAAAAGTTGAGCACTGACTTTATTCAATTATAGAAGCAAGTAGGAAATACTTGGGAGAACTCTAATAGGAATTACTCATATCAAAGGTTTAATAGGCCTAAAAACTAGTTTCACAATGGTAATAATGGAAATAACAATAATAATAATGAGTCATCATCAAGTAAGAATAACCTTGAGATTAATATTTGTTATGTTTCACTAGCTAAATATTACAGGGTTCACAATACTTCAAAGCATGGTGATGTGGACTACATTGAATTTTGTAATGATTTTGAGTTGTTTCAAGATGAGTTAAATACAACTGAAAGTAGATTCTAACAAAGATAATTTTGTATGTATATATGGATCTTCCAAGTCATCTAAATCTATGGATACAACCCTGATGGTGGAAACCATTGAATTCTCATTCCAAGAAGAGAATGAGTTTGAGGATACTCCTGAAGAGGTACATGCCTTTAAGTAGTAGATGGAGAAGACCTATCCTCTAAGGAATAGGGATCAAAAGCAACCATTGACCACATATACTCCACCAAATAACTTCAACACTCTTCTTGATCCTAAAACTGATAATAATATTGAACCTCCAAAAGGAAGTACTTCTAAGCCTAATGTTGATTCTTATAATACTTATACTAAAGGTGAGTACAATATAGTCAAGGACATGAATAATATTAAGGATAACATCACACTACATAAGCTAACTAAAATAACTAAGCAAAGGGATTTGTTACTTGAATCTCTATCTAAGAAGCCTAGTAAATCACCCAAAGTTGTAAATGTTAATGTTGCTATGTATAAGAACAAAATAGATGTTCCACCTTTATTGCTTATAGTTAGAATATTTGGTAAGAATTTACATAATTATTTGTTAGAATTAGGTGCTTCTGTTAACATTATTCCTAAGGTATTTGTGAGAAACTAGGTTTGACTCCAATTAAATCTTATAGGGTTGTTACTCAATTAGATAAATCTAGGATGAAAGTAATTGGAGAATTATTGAATGTTCACATGTAGATTATAGCTAAGCCAAGGATACAATTGTTTATAGACATCAAATTGGTGGATATATTTGATTCTTATGGAATGTTATTGATCAAGGACTAGATTAGATCCTTGAATGGTTACATGTCTACTAATTATTACCACATGTGGCTTCCATAAAAGGGAGTGCCAAACCAAATTAGAATTGAAAGAGAGCCCAAGATGAGACATATGATCACCAAGTACAATGCTATAAATGAAAGAGTTAACATAGCAAATTTTGAGTTAGGATTTTACACTCTTGACACCTCTAAGGTATTTGACTCTAAAGATACTCATGTTATGCCTTGAATATGGAAATTATTTTTTGATGGTGACAAATGTAAGTCTGGTTCTTGTGTAGGAATATTCTTGATTAATTATATTGGAAAATAATTTAGTACTTCTTAAAGACTTTAGTTTTCATGCACTAACAACTTGGTAGAGTATGAGGCTCTAATCTTAGGTTTGTAATTTGCCATCAAACATAAAATCAAAGAACTATTAGTTTATGGTGACTTAAAACTAGTAGTTAATCATGTGAGAAGTAAGTACCAATGCAAATTGTCTTACCTTAAGAAATATAAGTTTAGATTTTGGGACATGATAGAGTATTTTGATGCTTTTAACATTATCTCAATTCCTAGGGAGGAAAACAAGCTTGATGATGAGCTAGCCTCAACTATAACTAATCTTATGCCCAACCAAGACTCTAAACTAGGAAGCCTTAGCATTGAATTGGTTCCTTGTCCCTCAATCCCTAATAATAAAAACCATTTGGTATTAAGTGATGATCAAAAAATTTTAAACTTCATGAATAGTTTAGGGGTATTTGAGGCTCACATCATTGATGAAGCTAATGAGAATGCTCTTGATAAAGGCAACATTGATGATAAAATTATGCAATTAAGTGACAATAAAATTCCTAAGGTAATTATTTCCCTAGAAATATTGTTTGATATAGATAAACTAGCTAAAAATTTCAAGATTCCCAAAGTGAATGGGAAAGATTATAAAGTAGTTGACCTAGGAACACAATGTCAACCCCATCTAGTCAATATTGGTACAACCACCACTAATGAAGAGTTAAAAAAAGATAAAGAGATGTTGACCAAGTATAAATATATTGTAGCATGTTCATATGAAGACTTAAAGATATTTAATCCTAGAGTCATAACTTATACCATACCACTAAAGGAAGCCTACAAGCCTTTTAAGTAGAAATAGAGACCTGTTAACCCTATTCTAGAGCCCCTAATATATAAAGAGGTCAAGAATATTCTAGATGAAAAGATAGTCTTTCCCATTAGAAAATCCACTTGGGTAGATAACTTAGTTCCAGTCAAGAATAAAAATGGGGAAATCAGATTGTGTGTAGACTTTAGGAATCTAAATAGAGCATCTAAGAATGACAACTATCCTTTGCCTTCTCTTGATAAAGTTATCTCAATTTTAAGTGTTTATATAATGATGCCTTCTATAGATGGATTTTTAGGTTATAACCAAGTGATTGTAAAAAAATAAGATAGATTAAAGATTATGTTCACTACTAAGTGGGCCACTTTTGCCTATAAGAGAATAACCTTTGGGCTAATAAATGCAAGTGAAACTTTCCAAAGAGAAATGGACCATGATTTATATGGGATGATAAGTAAGTGAATTATCATTTACATGGATGAATTAACTATATTTTATAAAAATAGGGAGGATCATATCATACATTTGCAACATGTATTTAAAATGTGTAGAAGGTATGGAATTTCTCCCAATCCCAAGAAAAGTATTTTTTGTGTCACTGAGGGAAAATTGTTTGGACATGTTAAGTAAAGAGGGGATTTATATAGAACCTAAAAGAGTAGATTTTATATCTAAGATAGAACCCCCTAATATTAAAAAATAATTGAAATATTTATTTATTAAGATTAACTTTGTAAGAAAGTTTATTTCTAGTTTTTTAGAAATAATGAGACTTTTGAATGACATGTTGAAGAAGGAAGCCAAGATCACTTGGAATAAATAGACCATAAAGGAATTTAAGGACATAAATAAAATAATAATGAAGGCACTAGTATTGATATGTCCAAATTTTTTAAAAGACTTTTATCTTCATTCTTTTGCTTCTAACCATAAAATTATAGCTATCCTAACTCAAAAAATAGATGGATATGATCATCCCATTATTTTCATGAGTACTAATTTTAAAAATTTTGAGTTGAAATATTCCCTAATTGATAAGCAGACATGTGCTTTAGTCAAGGTAGTGAAGAAATTTAGGCATTATATCCTTAAAAATAAGGTACATGCAATATTATTAGATCCTACCACTAAATTCATGCTTAGCCAATGTGAACTAGGGGAAATAAGGGGTAAGTGGATGTTCTTACTTCAATAATATGATCTAGAAATTAATATTTATAAATTGGTAAGGTTTCAAGGACTCATTCATTTAATTACCAATACTAATCCCAAGTTAAGTATCATGTAGGTAGAGCAGGAAATTTTTCAAACCAATGATTGGTATGACTCTATTATTCATTTAATAATTAATTGAACTTGTCTTGTAGTATTAACCAGGGAGAAAAGGAGAGATTTAACGCTACAAGATACACATTTCCTAATCAAGGACATAATACTTTTCTAGAAGAATTATGAAGGAATATACTTGAGATGTGTTTCCAAAAAGGAAGATAATGAGATCCTAAGTACTTTCCATGAGAAGCTTGGAAGTGGACACCCATTAGGAAGGATAACTACATATAATATCCTTAGGGCTAGTTAATACTAACCAACTATCTTCAAAGATGCTCATAGGCATGTGAGAGAGTGTCATCAGTGCCAAATTTTCAACACTAAAGAACCCAATGCAGCCATGACATTAAATACAATGATAATTGATTAAAAAAAAAAATTATCAATGGGGATTAGATTTTTTGGGGGTCATCAACCCCAATTCTTTGGAAGGACATAATTATGTACTCACTACTACTAACTACTGCATCAGATGAACTAAAGAAATAGAAACCAAATAATGTAGGACTAAAGATGTGATAAAGCTCTTAAAAGAGAACATATGTACAAGATTTAGAACACTAGTATCTCTAGTTTGTGATAATATATCTGATCTTATATCCATTGAGATGATTAATTGGGCATATGACAACATTGTGCTCAAGTTTTCATCAAATTATTACCTTTAGGGTAATAAAATTTCTAAATCTACCAACAAAAAATTGATGAAATCCATTAGGAAGTCTATTACTAACAAACCAATAAAATTTCATAAGTTACTCAAGTATGCCCTTTGGGTTGATATAAAAATAGTAAATCAAGCTCTAAAGGCATCACCATTTCTAATTTTATATGCTCAAGAACCTGTATTCCCCATCACACTCAAGCTTCCAACCTACAGGTTTATGCAAGGGTACATATAAAGAGAAGATCATGAGTTTTCAATTTTATGGTTACTTGAAATTATTTAAATGAAAGATGTAAGAGAGGAAGATTTTGCCAATTTTAGTATACATTAAACCATAGTGAAGAGATGGTTTGATAAACATTCCAAAATAAAGTGTTCAGATAAGGAGACTTGGTTATTATTTGGGACAAAGCATCTGAACCTAAGGGAAAGTATAAAAATTCACACCTTTGTGGATTTTTCCCTATCATATTGCATAGATACTAGGATACAACACCTTAAACCTCAAGGACTTACATGGAGTAGAGTTCACATTGCCAACAAATGGTTAATATTTCAAGCACTACTTCTCTGCTACTCTACCTCAAGTCTACATGGAGGAATCTATAAGACTAGTTATGATTAGTGTAGGTAGTCTTATATTTGTTTATTTATTATTTATTTCCTTCCTATTCCTTGTTTTTACATAGTACATGTAATATTTGTTTACTTTTTATTGTTTGTTTGTATGTTGTGTGTTTCCTTTCCCTTTATGTTCCCTACTTTCAATAAGTCTTTTCAAGACATTTCTCAAGCTCCAATCCATGTAATTACTCAAAAGTAACTCCAAAAATAAGGAATGTAGGTATGATTTCTTCAAATGGTTGATCAAGGATCATAATATGAGCTTGATGTTATAATTTAGAGAAATTGGTAAAGGCAGGTATCTAGATTGATTATTCCTAAAATCTTAAACCTAGTTCTTGATCTAAGTCTGATTATGATAAGTATTTATTATGTAGGATGAAAGTTTAAACTATTAATACAAATTCATTTTTACACTTTAAATAAAACATAATTTCTTGGGAAAAAGTTTGCAACTAGGTATGAGTATATAAAGATAAATTTTTTTACCAAATCCTAAAACCTGGCTAATCTAGTTCCCAACCTTTGTATATAAAGCAAAACATATCTAAAAAATATAAAAAATAAGAGCTTCATTACATAATTCAAAATATTACTAATCAAAGGTGATTTTGGTAATCTCCATCAAGGATATGGACGCTTGGCTATTAGTGGAACAAGGCCTTGAGTAGATCCAAAGGTATATCTATCAGGGCTATGGATGTTTGGCTAGCATCAGAGTAATGCCCAATCCTTATTTGAGTTAAACCATGATTCTTTATGAACATCTAAATATGTTATAAGTCAATGTTAATGGTCAAGCTCATGAATTTGGAATCTATTCTTTAAATCCCATGTAAATCAATAAGTGGAATCAAAGCATGCACATAACATAGCTATTTTTTTATGTTTGATCATAATTATACACATGTGAGACTTATCTTAATTATGGCTTGATCTTAACTATGGTACCTAATCATGTGGAATAAGTAGCCTAGTTATTAGTCTAAATCAAAGTCCCTAGATTCTAACATATTTCTATGTTTCCCCTAGAATTTGCCATTTGTTGAGGTCAACATACCCCAATTTCTAAAAATGGGGACCCTTGTTTCAAAATTTTACAAATTTGTGATTTGAAGTGAAAAATGCCACTTGATCAAAATACTTTATTTGAAGATCATCCACACATAGTTCTCATTCAACTTAACTAATTTTTTTTATTGATCCTTATCTTATTTTTCCTAACTTTGCTAATGGTTACTTCATGTGTTTTTCAAGATGCAGGTTTAATGAAGACCCAAGTGTGTGGACACTATTTAGGGTTTCATACTTTAAATGATAATTTTATCCCTTACTAATATTTAAGTATTTAATGGCTTGATTAAATTCCTGACTAAATAATGTTAAAACTTGGGGTTTTATACCTTATAATATATTTTAACCTAAGACCTTTTAATTTGAATTCAAATTTCTACAAAATCACTTTATTTGAAAAAATGAGGGAACACTTTATATTTGTTTAAAACTTAACTTATATTTTATCCTAAGGTCTTATTCATGTTTATTAATATGAATAAAACCTTAGTCAAAAATTTCATCCTAAGTTCTTTATGTCCTGAGACCCCTTAATTATTTATTATTTTGCATGGACTAACTAAACGTAGGGCCCCATTTACTATGTTTTAAAATGTTAGCTTAAAAGTTTTATCCTATGGTTTTATTATATTTATCAACATGAATAAAACCATAGTATAAAACTTTAGCCTAAGTTACATATGTGTATCAAGCCTTACTTTATTTATTTTGTTGTCCATAGGATTGACAATGCACATTTGCTCAGGTGAATTTGATCCAATGATGCAAGACATAGTCAATAATTCAAGCACCTTAATCAATGATACACATTCATTTAG
The DNA here is from genome assembly GCA_037957365.1 of Torreya grandis. Lineage (NCBI taxonomy): Eukaryota > Viridiplantae > Streptophyta > Pinopsida > Cupressales > Taxaceae > Torreya > Torreya grandis. The sequence continues at coordinate 1,553,510 of JARHVA010002898.1, forward strand.
TCAATATTGATCTAATGGCACATGTTAAATCAATACTTCAATAGAATGCTAAGACAAGTGAGAAGGTGATAAGTCTCACAATCTCAACAAAAAAACAATGAGTAACCAGTGGCATTCAATCCCTGGGATTAAGATTTGACAAAGCATAATTGATCAAATAAAGATGATCCAATGATGCATAGTGAAGGTTGAAAATTCAAGGCCTAGTGAACAAGCATATATATTCCAAGTATCATGACTTTAATGGATGATTAAAACTTGAGCATGTCCCCAAATATCGATGGTGCATGACTAAGCATACACATTTTGATCGATGGTGTGTATTAAGTCAAAACTTCAATGAAGATACAGGATGAGCAAGAGGGTGACAAGTGTCACCATCATAATAAACCTATCAAAGATCTAACAATATGAATAGTGAAAGATAAAACCCACTAAATAAATATCAACAGAGTATGATTGATCTATGTAATTAATATTAATGGTGCAAGTTCAATGTTGACATTTTAATAAATCTTAGAATGAATGTGAAAGTGACAAGTATCAAAACTATGGGGAATATATCAAAACAACCAATAATGTTCAATCTCCCAAATCAAGATCAATGAATCACTTTGATTCAGGTAAGCAAATCCAACAATGGAAGCCTAGTTGGACTTTTCAAAGATCTAAACCCAATGAGGTGTTGACACATGTCCTAGAGGCAATGGTCACATTTAAAAATTTAATAAACATAATGACATGACAATTACATGTTGGTATACACATCAATTCACAAGATTTTTTGGACCCAAGAAGGCATAGGTATAAATGTGCAAATCTAAGCAAAATCTAAGTCACAAATCTCACATAATTTGAATAGCTGCTACCATTAAAGCTCTATAAAGACCTTTAGAAAATACCTAGCATAAAAAATCCATAATTTAACCATGTGATCATTATGAATGAGTCAAAGAGAAAAAAAAATTCATCTGTGTAAAACTAATTCAATCTAGAGCTGAAGTGCAATACACTAATGAGAGATTTAGCAAAATTCATAGCCATGGTAGCTTGAAGAGGTGTTTCAAAGAGGATGTGTACCTTTATTTGACCTCAGAAGTTGAGAGTAGGATTTTCAAGGACACAAAGTTAAATTCCACCACTCTAAATATAGGAGACAATAATTTGTTATTTTCTAGACCATCAAAGAACAACCATCCATTACAAGAGAGGAGGAGAATAACATGTTTGAAAAGAGGCTCTACTATGACATAGTTTCTATACGAATGATTGGTCTACAATATACAATGGCTAAACTCGAGGTAGTCCATTATATAGACATTCTTACTCATATTTTTAAAGATGCTAAAATAGATAAAGGCATGATAATTAATGGACATACTCAAAATAATATGGCCTACATTTCTCCCATAGCCTTTGAGAACTACTAAAAATTGCCCCAACCACAAATACACCTAACCTTAATCAATAACTGGGCCAAAGAGAATGATTTGAAGAAAATTATTTCCCTATGGATATATTATGGGAACCAAGTGTTTTTATAATTTAATAACAACATACCCATTAGTCAATTCAAACATATAATAAGGATTATTATGACAATGATGAACATGTGTGGGAATTCAACCACTACATATGTATAAAAATTTGGGTGCCCTTAGTCTACTTCATGGTTGAAAAATAGATCACCCCCTTCTAGGTGAAGTAATTAGCATTGATTTAAGTAGACATATATTTCTAATTGTAAATAAGAAGAAACCCCAATTTTATATAATTTCATACCTTCTAGATGCCCTTATTTCTATAACTAAGATTCCTAACCTAAGGGAATGGTCACCCAGTGGAACATAAATGGTTTCAAACTATTATTCTAAATTACAAATTTTCAAGTATAGAAATCACTTCCAATTTAACTATGACTATGTTTATTTTGCACTTAGTGAGGCTATAGCTGGTCATCCCATGGAAAGGGTTAGCTCACTAGTTAGGAAATGTGTTGAAGCTATGGGTGATATCAGGTTATACTTAGATTGCATAAGCATTAAAATTAAATGAACTCAAAGCTAACCTCTCAAGTTACCCATCCTTATACCCAATAAACTAGTAGAATAGGAGGTAACATATCAATTATTCCATGGCATTGATGGCTTATGAAAAATTAAGAAGAAAGGGATCCTCCACAACCTCCCAATAAATATTGAAATTACTACATTCAAGCAATGGGAAAACATAGAAGCAACATCTAGATATAGAACATCCTTTAGATTAAAAATTGATGAACTAAGGAAGTGGGACCCTTATGTAAGGGTTAAGTAACATTTGAAGGTTAAAGGGATTAATGTACCTTATGATCATCATCCTAGTGCTTGTGATCCTATGTACATAAAATCATCCTCATTATTCAAGGTCACTAAGAGATTGAAAGAACATAATCTCAGGCCTAAATCTAAGCTAGATGGAAATAAAAAAAGAGATGATAGATGGAAATTAAGGCCAAGGTAGTAATATTTTCCAAGTGGTGTACCTTATAGACCTCTACTAACTCAATCAATTAGTGACCAAATAGAAACACAAATTGAACATATGACAAAGGAGAGAAGGCCTAATGAGATTGCATCTTCTTTATCCCAAGAAGAGGAACAAGGATTACAAGTGGAAGAGATTCATATGGTAGCATTAGACCTTGATGAGACCATAGAGGATGCCCTCAAGATGATATCATTATATTATGAGTTATATGATGAATAAATGGAGGAAATAAAGGAATAAAAGGGGAAGGAATTGTTAGATTTAGGTCTTTTTTCCAAAAGTAAAGCTAAATTGGCCATTATTCTAGTGAAGGCCAAGAAACCCAATGTGACTTTCACTCCTCCTTTGAGTGAATTTAACCCATTTAGTGAAGAGAATTTGATTTATGGGCCAAACATTCTAGAATGATTGGTTTATGGACCCAAATTACAAAAGGTACCTACTTCACAACACCCTTGCACCATGATGAAGGCCATCAATATCCTAGTGTATGAGGAAATCAAGCAATGGATATTGGCTCTACAAAAGGAAGATGAAAGAAGGATGGTTTATTCAACAGAGTAAAGTGAAACATAGATGGATATCCCTGTACCATAAGTGACTCAATCATCATCTGGTGTCAAATTTGACCCCAAAATAGCTAGATTAGAAAGGGTAATAGAGAATATAGTCATGGTTGGTGGAGAAGATATCACTTTACAAAAGGTATAACCATTGAATAATTTGACTTTAATGGGAGGATAGAGGCCTAGAGAAAATTAGATATTTGAGGAGAATGTGCTTGAACTAGCCCAAGCACAAGTAGTATAATTGTAAGCTACCCTCAAAGGCATGCAACAACAAAAGGAGAATTTAGAAAAGCTGGATATCTTTTCAATACTATAAGCTATGATAAATTTTTTTAAAGTATCTTTATATGACATTTTTGATTCTTTAAAGTCAATAAATTCTAGGTAAAAGGTGCGAAACCAATAGGATATATAAACTAAGAGCCTAGTTAACCAATGATAGAACTCCAAAGGTAAAATAAAAGACTTCATCAATATATTGATTGAGGATCAAATTCTTGACTTCAATATAATTATCTTGGCTCATCTAAACATAGTCATGGGATTACTAGTGGACAAGATTAAAATTTTGAGCACATGGTCCAAAAACTTGGAGAATCTCCTTATGGATGGTAAACAACTAGAAGACAGGATGGAGAATATACTTGGGACCATGATCACCGAACCATCCACACTTAGTTCCATAGGTCCCATCACTAATGAGGATTTTAAGCTCAGAGCCACCATGATCATGAAAGAAGTGTTAAGCAAAATCCAAAGAAGGACCGAAGTAGACAATAGAAGGATCATGAACATGATCTTTACTACAAAGGAGAAGATTGGAGAGGATAGGAGCATAAAAGAAGCATTAAAAAGGTATGATAAATATCTCCAAGCTTTGGTAGACCAAGAAGATGAAATATTCATGGATCCTATGGTTAATCTAAAGCTAATTAATGAACAACATGAAAGAGTAATGAATATCCTACAGTAGAAATAAGGGACTACATCAACAAAAGGGTTAAGCTAGTTGATTTATGATTATTCCTATTATAAATTAACTTGTATAATGTTTTGAAAAAAATAATATTCTTATTTATAAAGGCATGTGCAATTTTTAAATCACACTACTTGTAGGTTAGTCATTTAGATTTTTTTTAAAATTATAAAATGATTGTAAAAGGATAGATGTCCTTAATATTTGACATGACTGACCGAAATACCTCATGAATTGTCTATATAAAGAGGTATTGTCCATTGTAAAAGAGAGGGAGTTTTGGATAAATAACTTTCTACTAATTTGGAGTAATTTAATTCAAATAGGGAATTTTGAATAGTCTATCTCATTTATTTATATGGATTCTCTCTCAATTGTTTGATTTGCAATTCAGATTTTTATGGTTCTTAATGATTCTTGATGTGCACTTTTTCAAATGAAAATTTGTTAACTTGTGCTAATGATAGGTTAGTTGAATATTCTTATGTTCATTTCATTATCTTTGAATTTCACATGAATGTGCTTATATTGTTTACTTACATGGTAAATCTTTAAAGTGAACCAAGTCTTTATCTACATTCTTTCATTTCCCTAGATGCTTGCTTAATGTGTAGTAGTATTTGAGATCATGTTATTTCATGTTATATTTTGTTTTAAAGTGCATATTTGGATGATATTTGAACTTTTTCATAACATATATGTTAAATATCAATAACATCAATATGTCTCTTCCCTTCCCTATCTTTCCTTTTTCTCTTTATTTGATCCATTCAATTTAGATTAGCTTCATTGTGAATATTCACCTTAACATAAATTATATATTTAGTTATTTGAACACAATCCACTTTACTTAATCAAGATTGATTTAATTTTTATAAATATCAACTAATAGGCTATGGTTGTTCCCAATAACTAAACTTTATAAATATTGTGAAATAGTTCACTTGTTCTGCCACTATTCCACCATAGATAATAGGATTATCACAACCTAAAACTCATTCATTGTATTCTCTAATTTTAGAAATGAGAAGCGTTTCTTGAACACTCAAAACCACTTGTGATACACTTGCATACATCAACATGTTATATTGCAATAGAATTTTCCCATATGTGGATGTCATGGAGAGGAGAATCAAAATAAAATCATAATTGAAAGAGAGCCACACATAAATTTGATAATCATACAGTACAATGAAATAAATGATTAATTTAATTTTACTTTTATATATGTAGGTGTTTACACTCTCACTACCAAACTAACAAAGAATAAAAGGTTTAATCATGATGAAAATTCAAGTGTGTGGTCATTCTATTTGGATGAAGCATGATCCAAGCTAGGAGTCAAGGTGGGTATCATACTCATTGATCCTAATGGTAAGATACATGTTTTAGATTTTAGATTATAGTTTATTTGTACTAACAACATGATGGAGTATGAATCTTTGATCTTGGGTATGTAGACTGTAATCAAGTTTCATGTCCATCAATTAAGAGTTTTTCATGATTTTGAAATGGTCATCAACCAAGTATGTAACAAATTTAAGTGAAATATTTTATATTAAAATAAATATAGATATCATGCCTAGGAATTGATTGAGTCTTTTTATGTTTTTGATATTTTAGTTATGTATAGACCAAAAAATGCCATGGTAGATTCGTTAGTTATCTCAGCTGCAAACCTCATGCTATTAGACAAGATTGACATGAATTTTTTTTCTATGTAATTAATTTATTATCCCTTTATACCTGATAATGTTAAACATTTTCAATATTTTTATGAATATGAGGAGATTTTTAATTTCCTATCTAACTCAAACACTTTTGATGCATAGGTAATTGATGAAGAAAAAAATCAATTTCAAAGAACAATAATATGATTCTACTAGAGTATTTTAGCTAAAGGGTAATCATATTATGAAAGGGATGCTATAATTAGATATATTATTTAAATTGGATATTATAGTGACTAATTCAATGAAGGAGCCTAATTTGACTAAAAATTCATGGGTTATCAACATGAGAACTCTAGAAAATCTTGAAAACATGGAGGTTGGACCTAAATGTAATGATGAAGAGATGAAAAATTTAAAGATGTTACTACACTATCAAGATATCATAGCATGGAGCTAAAATGAACTAAATTTGTTTGACCATCATGTTATGACCCATAACATTCCCATAAAGCCTTATTATAGGTGATTTAAGTAGTGTAAATGCCAATAAATTTAGTCTTAGAATTATTCATCCTACAAGAAGTCTAAAAGATGTTATCAGCTGTCATTATCTTCCCTATGTGTCATTCAACTTGGGTGGAAAACCTAGTACTTATGAGGAATACAAATGGATAAATATATATCTATGTAGATTTCAAAAATATTAATTGATAATCAAACAAAAAAATTATCCCCTAACTTTACTTAATGAGGTCATTCAACAAGTCAGTGAATCTAAGATGATGTCCTTTCTAGATGGATTCTTAGGTTACAATTAGATATTATTGGACAGAGAAGATATATCCAAAAAAAAAACACAACCAAGTGGGGAAATTAAACCTAAAATTAAATTCCATTCATTTTTATTAAAGTTAGTGCCACATTTCAATGAGCTATGGAAACTACTTTTAAAGGATTAATCTGTAAATGTATAGTAGTATACATGGATGAGTTGACTGTGTTTTCCAAACACATATCAAATCAATTGAGTTATCTAGAGATTTTTTTGAACACTATATAAGGTTTATAATATCACTTAATCCTAAAAAGTGTCTTATATGCAATGCAAGGTAAGATTTTAGGCCACATTATCACTAAATAAGGTATGCCGATTGATCCAAAGTGAGGTAATGCTATTTCAAAAATTCAGCTACTAAATAGTAGGAAAGAGCTGAAATCATTTTTTGGTAAAATTAATTTTGTAAAAAAATTTATTTCTAGATTCATTGAGATAATTAAAACTTTAAATTCAATGCGAAAATAGGGAGCTAAAGTAGAATGGGATGCTTATTCTAAGAGGGTATTTAAAGAGACCAATAATGTAATTATGCAATATCTTGTGTTAATTAGCCCAAATTATGCTAAATATTTCTATCTCTACTCTTTTTCCTTTGATCATATGATTATAGTTATTGACACAATTATTTGAAGATAGATATCACCCCATAGCCTTTATGAGCACATATTTTAAATAGGCTAACCAAAGTACCCTGTGCTATATAAATAGTCCTATGCATTGGTGAAGGTAGTTAGAAAGTTTTATCATTACATATTAAGGAAAAAAGTCCATGCCATAGTTATATATCCTATGGTCAAGAAAATGCTTGGATAAAATGAGTTGGGTAAAAGAAGAGGATGTTGGGTAAGTAAGATTTAGGAATATGACATCAAAGTGAAACCTAAAAAATTGGTACGTGGTCAAGGTTTATCCAATTTAATTTTAGAAGTTGATCCCAACATATTTATTATTTAAATTAATTAGTCTGAGGTTCAATATAGTCCATGGTACAATTCAATTGTACATTATTTTATTTATATAAAGCCACCAACCCTTTTTGATAAGACACAAAGAAGAGCATTGAGGTTTAAGTCCAAACACTATATGTTTCAAAGAGAAGTGTTGTACTATAGGAATAGTGAGGGGATTTAATTGAGATTTTTATTTGAAGAAGAAGCACAAGTGGTGAAGAACTCATTTCATGATAAGATCAAAAGTGGTAATTCTTCTGGTAATGTCACAACACACATGATTCTCATATTTGTCTACTATTGGATAGAATTATTCAAGGGTGTTTATGCACATGTGAGGACTTGTCATTGATTTCAAATATTTTCTAAAAGGGAGATTCATGCTCCCATGCTTTTGAATAGTGATAGAGGAACACCCCTTTGATCAGTGGGGATTAGGATTAATTAGGTTCATAAATCCTAACTTATTGTTTGGTCATAATTCCATTCTCACTACCACTAAATATTGTATGAGATGGACTAAAATTAAGGCAATAAGGAATAATACAAGTAAATAAGTTACTACATTTCTAAAATAATTTATTGTAACTCAATTTGGGACTCCTATGGCACTTTTTTGTGATAATGGACCTAATTTCTAGTTAGTAGATATGGCTAAGTGGTCATATCAAAATGGGATTACACTAAAGTTTTCCTCAAACTATCATCCACAAGGAAATGGTTTGGCAAAATCTACAAACAAGAATTTGATAAATTCCATAAAGAAATAAATTGATTAAAAAAACCACTTAATTTCCATGTGCTACTCAAATACACCCTATGGGTTGATATAAAAAGGTATAAATAGAGCTTGAACACCTCCCCTTTCTTGCATATCTATGTAGTAGAACATATTTTCCCAATGAAAATCAAGAAACACACTAATCAGTTCATACACAAATACATGGAAATAGATCTATGAAGTCAATCCATATTCTTGGACCTAATCTAATCAACAGATAGACAAGATGAAGCTTTATAAATTTTTAGTAAATCTCAAGCTACTATAAAGAGATGGTTTAATCAAAAAGCACAATGGAATCCTTTCATGTTTTAGACTTGATATTATTTAAGGAAAATTCCCATGAGAGAAAGGGTCAGCATTCTAAGTTTAGTCCTTTGTGTATTGGCCCTTACCAAGTATTTGAAATTTTGGGACAAAATGCATTCTGACTAAGATATCTTTAGGGCAAGGACTTTCCATTACTAGTTAATGGATAATACATGAAGAATTACTTCATGGATACTCCATAAAATACCATTTTTGAGTGAAAATATTGAGATTCCTTTCTGTATATATTTTTATGTTTTCATAGTTTCTATTTCCTACTTTTCTTTTTTATTTATTAGTTATATTTTATTCATTTTTTTGGTTTCATCTTGTGGTGTGTGTTGTTGTTTACCCCCAAACTTGTTTGATTTGGTTTATCTTATTTTTGGTTGATATGAGCTTGTCAAATATTAGTTAAAAGATTATTATTTTTTGTTTCATGAATTTAGTATTTTGTAAGGAACTCCCTTGGCCTTGGAATTCTTGAATATTACCTTGAATTCTTTGTCATGCTCCAGTCTAGAAAAAGTAAGGTTTATTCATAATCAATACTTTAAAACAACCAAAAATGAAAGAAGTGATAATTTTTTTATAAATTAGTATGTTAAATCAATATTGTGTCCTTATTCTCCCATATGATAGGAACTTCAAATGGTTGATGATAAAGTATGAGAATTTTTATTTTTGAAAATTAGAATGTGAATCATCCTTAAATAGTTACATAGGCTGATGTAGTTTTCTTTGTGCATTTCCAAAATTTAAAGGCCTCTGATTCAAAATAGAATTTGTGGATTTTACAATCATTTAATTTCTTATTAAATCCATAAAATTTAAATTAATTTATCATTTGAAGAGAAATGCAAACACTGAATTTATTTAAATTTATCTTAGTGATTATGAATTTTCTTAGTCTATCATTACACCCATGGATTGGTCCCCAACCCTCAAAGGAATAAAAAATGAAATATTTTAAAAATAAATAAATCAAAAGGAAATTGAACATAAAATTTAAAATCTAAATTCATTCCTTGAAAGGGTGATTCAGGGAACCTCCATCATGGTCTTTCTAACTTGGTTGGAAATGGAGTAAGGCTTTGAGTAGGAATTATTGGTGATCCAAGGGATCCAAATGATATATCATGGGTAAGATATGATTATTTAAATATTGTGTTATTTTCTTAGTCTTTTATAATACATCCTAAACATATTGATTTTTATTTATGTTTCATATTTGATCCCTCAATGGAAGTTATAAGCATTCTATGCAATTATCAACTTTAAGATACACATCTTAACAAATTGATCTTCATGCTTTGTTTTCGACCAAGAATTCATATTTTCATTTGATTTTTATTAATAGTTTCAATAAAAAAATATATTCAACCCATAATTTAATCATCCTATTCTTCATCACTTGGCCATCAAATTCAAGGTCATTATCTATTTGCTACCTGGACATCCATGTGTTCATCCATCATTAGTTCAAGATTTGTTCTATTTTTCATTACAATCTATTAATAATGCTACTTATCATTCATTCAACCATTGTATATTGATTTATTTATTAATTGATATCTCTAAGCTCTGAATATATGGGATGTCCCCACATGGAAACATTTTAGACCTTCAAGGCTCAAAGGACATTGGCCAATGTTGATTCTCTTAAAATTAATTAGGGCTCCTAAAGCTATGAATGTATAAAAGGTGACCATGTGTTATAATCATAACAGTCAATGGGTTCAAGACATATTGAATATTAAATATCTTCCTTTGGGATCTAAATTCCCATGATGTAACCAAATTTCAAAATCATGGTAGTCAAGGGTTATACAAATATTAAACTATATAACTGACTTCTCAAACTTTGAATTCACCACATGTTTTATTGACCATGACTTGTCATGTTAATTCTTACTACTTATCCCTCATTTTAACCATCACTTATAACTTTTAATTCTTGATATTTGGACATGTGGATGGCCTACAACTCTTGGGGTGTTCAAGAAATCTTATTTGTGAACTACCTCCCTTTGGACCCTAACTACCCAAGATTGTGCCACTTGGTGCAATCTCAAAAGGTTAAGGTTCATAAGTATTTTAAAATGATATTAAATCTAAATTATATCACCAATAAAAATTTTGGTTTGGAAAATAAGTGAATGCTATGACCAGTGAATTGTGTTGCTTCCCCAAGCCCTGACTACTCAAGATGTTGCCATGTGGTGAAATATCAACAAGTCAGAATCAAAATACTTGAGAATATATACATGTGCAAATCCCTTTAGCTCTAAATTCTTGATATTGTGACACTTATCATGATCTCATGCAATTAGGTATCAGAGAATTTAAGACTTGAAATCTTATAGCTGCCAAGTCCTAAGTGCACTAGATTACTCCATGTGGACTGCATAAGCTCTCTAAAATATCTTCAACTATCTAATTACAATATGAGTTATTCAAGATTAGATATATAAAACTAAGATAAAACATAGACTTGGGGAAATGATTAATAGATTATTTAAAATCTAAAAACCCATCTAAGTATGAATAAAGGCTAAACAAAGCATATAATGACAAAAACATAACCATATGAAATCCAATTTGATTCAACCAAACATGAAATTTACCATAAGTAAATCCAAAAAATGTAAATAAAGATTGATTTTAATGAAGACTTAGACCAATAAATCACCAATTTGAATGAAATAAAATGATTTAGTAATTAAATGAACATTTCAAAATGATAACATGATTATTTGACTTAGAATTTGGATTAAATATGGATTAATAAAGATCATAATACAATTGAAAATTCAATAATGAAGCACATTGAAAATGTTTTAACATAAAATCTCTTGAATAAATGAGAAATATAATGATCCAATTCATAATTTTAAAGGTAAATACATGTATCTAGGCCAAAAAACAACAAAATTATCATAGGAGAGCCTAATTTTAACTTAGCCTTTGAAATTATAGGAAGTATGTAGTTTAGTGATGTACAAAAACCTAAGTCACTTTTAGAAAAATTCAAAAGGTTAATTCTTATTGTTCAAAACCTAAAAAAGGATTGTCTAGTCCTTATGAATTAATGATCAAGTAGAGATATGAAAAACTCATAAAAATAATAGTGGCACATGAGTTGGTGTCTTAAGATGAAATTATTACTCAACAATTTTAATGGTATTCATAAATGAAGTCATACTAGTATGAAAGAATCTAAAAAGAAAACAACTATGCTAAATCAAGAGGGTCCCCATTTTTAATATGAGTATGGGGTGTATTGGACCAAAATAATTGTGAATTTCATGGGGAGAATGTTTTTCAACATTCAAAACCTAGAAAATAAATCATCAAACCCAATAATAAGCACAAAACCAAAAACAAATTCTTCAAACAAAACCAAAATATGAAAGCACTAAAGTCTGCCTCAATCTATGAAATATTAAGCTTTAGATATCTGTAATACCATAAACATGTGATAATATTGATTGATTATCTTAAAACTCTTTCATTCACATAAATAAGTTTAAACATATTTGAATCAATTAGAATTTATGATGATAATTTTGGATGTTTATCCTAGGGGAAATTGTATGTAATCCAGAATGCATCATGTCTATGATTTAATCCTAGATTGGATAAAGATAAATACAAGAAAGTAAATATAATTTAGTGCACCCCAAATATTATGGTTTAAAGTGGGGGTTAGAAACAATAAAATGAATAGTTAAACTAAACATGTATTAGAAGACATATACTCACATCAATGTATATAGAATTCTAAATACATGGAGAAAAGAATACAAATACATTATATATCTACTCTTACAAAGGAGAAATAAATTTAGGAATACTTAAAATTTGAAGATGAACCCATTGAGCCTCAATCTCTCCCTTGGCCAAGGTGCTTCATAAGAGATTGTTGTGGTATGTAAGGATAACCAAGATAAATCAGCTTTAGGTTACATAACCTATCTAAGCATCCAAAAGACTTATCCACAAGATAATATCTATATCTCTAAAGAAAGTATGGAACCCTAATATTTATTCCTCAAGTAGAATGGTCAATAATTAGATGTTTTCTCTCACTTATTCATTAATAATTATTATCTTATGAAATGGTGGGAAATGGTCTTGTATACATAGGCAGATCTTGTCCTATATCCTTCCATGAACATCAACTGTACATAGTCAACCTAGTTGGCCTAGTGTGTTTTCAAATATAATTTAATAGGTTTGTGGTAGGTCAGTTGAAAGGATACAAACCAAGAAAGTAAATAATAACCCAAAATTATACTAGGTTGACCTAGTCGACCCAAAAAAATTGATAGTCAAAAAGGATGTTAAAGGGAAAAAGGAAGAATTAAAGGAGGAAAAGATTGGAGGAGGTAGGACTAAGAAGAATAAGCTTAGGGTTAATGTTTTTAGGAGATAAGTGTGTAGATGGTAAGTGGAAAAAGGAATAACAATCTTAAGAAACATTGATGGTCTGCCCAGCCCTTTCCCAGTGCACCCCTTAAGGCATGCACTTAGAGAGATTGAGACTCGATAGGTTCCTACAAGATACAAAGTTTCAGTAATAAATAAAATTTTAAAAATATTATGTGTATACATATGCCCTACTTGAAGCTCATCACGTCTCACTTAAGTGCAACGCGGGATGGTGCTTTGAGATAAAGCATGATAACACACAATGTTGATGCTATGTAAATTGAAGTAAGTAGAAAATAAGATAAATGAAAGGATTGAATTGGAAAATTTATACTTTTAACTTACCTTAGTACTGTAGATAAATAAGTAGACTGTAAGAAGTATGAAGGTGTCCAATGTAGAGAACACTAGATGAACCTATAGAAGTTAGTGCAAAAATAGCCAAAAATCATTTTTTTTGGAAAATAGGGATGTGATAGTGGAAAATATTCTCTACATCATCACAAATATAATGCATTTTATGGTTTATAAAATGAATGAGTAAAAATAAAGATATAAGCAAAATAAGAAATCTAAGGGATAATAATTGAAAGATCTGTATTTTAAAAAGTGTTTAAAATAGGGGAAAAGACAAGTCCTTTGTTATTTTGACTTGTGAGAAAGGATAAGAAAGAGCTCTAGAGAGAAAATAAACTAGGATGGTGAGGAGATGACATGATAGACATGGAGAGGCTCTAGAGGTGGTAGCAGGTGCACTAAAAGTATGCAACTAAGAATTTCAAACCAATTTTTGAAATTTGTATTAAATTAAGTGATTTTTTAGTAATTTTGAATTTTAGGCATTTTTAGATGTCAAAATGAATCCAAATTAGATTATAGGGGTATAAAATAGGAAGACAAGAAATTGGTTTGAAAGATTTATGTAAAAAGAAAGAAAATTACATTTTTTTGGAAAATATAAGGGGTTGATAGGCAAAAAGCATTGGGTTGACCCAGTTGACCCAGTAGGTTAGAAAATAGGTAGAATCCACACTGTTGACCTAGTAGGTATGGGTTGATCCTATACATTTTATAGGTTGAAGGCATAGTTTGGAGTTACCAAGTGGTCTAAAAGGTCCAAAATGGAAACTCAACACTAGGGAGGGGAAAATAAGGGGGGTTGACTCAGATTTTTGAGTCAACCAAACAAAAATATAACAAAATTTTGGTCAAAATAGTTTGACCAAAGAGCTAGAAAGATATGGAAAAGCATGCAAAAGGTTGAAAGAGGGATAAAATGGCTCAAAATGACCAAGGAAGGTTAAGAAGGACCAAAAAAGATTAAAAAATGAATAAAATAAGGTAATGTAGGATTTTTTTAAATGTAAAAATATAAAAAGAATGTATTTTGACTATACATGACATGGAACAACTGCTACGTCCTTTGTTATTTCTCAGGTGCAAGGCTGATGGAGATTTTGGTAACTTATAGATGTGACATGGTTACCAAATTTCATAGATAGGCTATCAGATAGAGATAGGGCTAGACTAAGATCCATAGGTCTAGGTAGAATAGCAGAGATGTGTCGCATCCCCCTCAATGCTGACCTATTAGTCATGTTCCTCAGTTGTTGGGAATGATTGAATAATACATTTAGATAGGAGGTGGATGGGGATATAGTAGAGGTGGATATCATGCTGGAGAATGTCCATGTGATTCTGGGGCTACCTATAGTAGGATCATAGGTGACTATAGGGATACCAGATATCTAGAGGAGAGGAGAGCCTTAGCCATATGGGCCATAAACTTAGAGAAGATACTACTAGGTAAGAGGGTGATTATGTTTAATGTCTATACATAACAAATTTTGGATATCTAGAAGGCTGTGATAAGCCTTCTGACATAGTGGGTGATATGTCACAAGTTAGATAAGAAGATAACACTATTTATGGTAGCCTTGAGTAGGATGATATTAGAGGAATGAGTGTTATATGACCTAGGCTCAATCATCTAGGTCCAATTAGTAAATGATATGTATGAGATGTTAGTCATAGGGTAGAGAACTATGGGTTCAATCATATTACTCATAGCTTGGATCTATGAGAGGTTTACTATGTGTTGGCCAATTGGGTTGCCTCATGTAGTCAATGATAGGTCACCTTGGGTACAAAGATGGAGGGAGGACTAGGTAGCTGGGTCATGCCCCATATGCTAGTCTTATAATCTATGATATGTGTAGACATCATGTGACATCTATAAAAGAACATAGTAGCTACATGGGTGAGTTGACACACAATTATACCAATTATAGAGAGGATAAAGGTGATTAGGCACTACTTTTGGTGGAGAGAGCCACATCTAATGGCATGGGTGCTAGGGAAGATGGGCCTACCTCATCTAAAAACATTGATACTAATGCCCAAGTAGTGGGATTAGCATGTGAGGGAGTCACAAGGGAGGAGAGGACTTAGACCACTAGTATTGAGGTTGGAACTAAGGCCAAGATGAGAAAAACCATGGATCGCTTGGTCTCAATGAGGAGATGAGCAAGATAATAGGGATGTGGAGGTAGAGATACTAGATGTACCACTACCAAATCCACATCAAGATGAGTAGTGGCTATCAAGGACATGTTGTCGATAGAGGCAGGAGTCATAAGAGAGAGTTAAGACCATTACCATCCCAAATGACACCATAGGTGAGTTAGAGGACATGATAGAGAGACCACTCAAACATAGGTTGAGATTGACATGAGCCATGATAGTCAAGTTTGAGATGAGGAGGTGGCCTAAAAAGGAGGTGATAGGAGGTTACATAGATAGGAAGACTATGCTAAGTGGTCACATAATTGGTGAGACCATAGTATCTAAGACATAAACAAGTAAAAATATGATTAAATTATTATTTAAATTTTATTTAGATAGATAGATATTATGAGATATGATATTGATCTAATATCCATCTTGTGTTCTTTTATAGATGTAGGTGATGATGAGAAGAGATGGGGGGCCTTGGTTAGGGGAGCACTCCATGACATCATAGATGAGACTCTATAACCATATAACCCCATGACACTAGAGTATTCAAGTGTAACATATACCCCAGCTCAATCGATCTAATTTAGATTATCTAGAGAGGTAGTAAGGTAGATACAATAATAAAGGGAGAAGATGTAGCCACTAGAACTAATGGGTGCTAGGGAGATATAGGCATGATAGGCCCTAACAGATGTGAGAACTACACATTTGGCTATAGTAGCGTAGATGATAGAGATCTAGACTTAGCTGATGGAATCATAGATGCAAGTAACACACCTACAAGGATAGGTAAAGGGATTAATATCTCAGAAAATCTCCTTATAGTGTACCATTCAAAGGAGTCAGACCAAGGCCTTAATAAGTAGTGTGGCTAGGTTAAAATATAGATAGGATGGGACCCAACCATAGAGCTGGGGCATTGCATAAAGTTGCATTTTTTATATAAAACTCATGAGATATATATATTGGATCATTTTTTCATATTATTATAAGATGTGTGTGTTGTCATTATGGTTGATTATGGTTGTTCATTATGGTTGAGGCTATGGATGCTTAGGATATATTTATTTCTAGCACTTGTATTTAGATTTTTTTGTATATGCTATAATAAATATATGAGATGTGGTTTATTTTTTTATCATCTATGAAAAACACATGCATGGTTAAAAAAAATAGGCAAAAGGAATTGAAAAATATAATCAATCAATAAAATGTACTACACACTATTTCAAGATGGCAAATGTGTAATAACAAAAAATGATTAAATATAAAGAACCAAGAAAAGGTAAAACAAGATGGTAAATAGTAATTTGTGTTTAAACCAATGTGAAATATTTTTACACCAAATCAAAAAAATTAAAATCATACTAAATATCATGTTGGGAAGTATGGTAATAAAGTAATAAAATGGAAGGTATGTAAAAGGGAAAAAATGGTAATAAAAACAAATTAATTAAGTCAATCAATCATACTAAATCATGATGGGAAGTATGAAACAAAAATAAAATTATAAAATATTTCTCTTAAATTGGTCATACTAATTTAAGCTGGGAAGTATGAAAAGTTCAAGAAAATGGTTGAAATCTTACACACAGTCAAAAAATAAGAAGATAAAAAGGTGCGAGAAAAATGAAATAAGCATAAAAAATACTAAATATCTTCAAGATCAAAAGCATGTGAAATGATGTGTAAATTCATAATCAATCAAATATTATCTCAAATTTGGCACATGTAATGTAGATGGTGACTTGGGTATAGGAAAATTTTGTGAGGAGGGCTAGGTCCTATCCACAATCTTACACTACAACTCAACAAAGAGAATACCATTAGGGTGGAACAAATAGGGAAATAAAGTAATCAAGGATGTGGGTAATAGGAAGGAAAATATGGTAATTTGTGAGGATGGTTAGGTCCTATTCATGGTATTATAAAGCAACTCATAAATGAAATCCCAAGGGGAGTGATCAGTACACTAGATAGAAAATCTGAAGAGGAAATATAAGGAATATAAGGAGTGAAAAAGGGTGTGTAAAAATAAAATAGTTTGGAATGTTATGAGAAGACATTAGGAGGCAAGAGTCATATAAAGGACATGAGAAGACACTAAGTGACTAGTTGTCATCTATGTACAAAGGAAACCTACTCACTATAAACACAAAGATTTGTAGGCAAATAGGCATGATACTAAGATCAACTCATGAAGGTAGATTGGTACAAGGAAAATTAAAATGGGCCTCCCTTCCCATGATGTGTTTCAAAATATTCAAGACCCTTTATAGAGATGTTGGTCTACTATGAGGATTGGGTACTCACATGAGAAATTAGGTAGAACTATTTTTTTTTTTAATTCTCCTCTTCTAATCTACTGGCCTACTATACCCCAAAGGACCTCAGCTATACCATGAGGCCAATTTTGGAGTTTGAGCTTCGACTAGAAGAAGGAGATGTGCTTTTAATCACATATTTTAGTGTGATTTTACTTTTAAGAATAATTTTTCCATTTAATATCATTGCCTTTTGTTTAAATGATTTGGCTTTTAACTTTCTTTTTAAGTCTTTTTAATATTCCTCCTCCATATGGATTTGGAATGACCTATCATGAGAGAGATAATTATACACACGAATAAGCTATAGGCTAAGGCTAAAGGAAGATAAGTAACCAAAGACAAACACTTATTAGGATACTTAGTATTGACAATGAACTAGCATGTGATCTCAAGTCTCAACCATATATATGATTAGTTTGCAAGAAAAAAAGGAAGAGGGAATAGGAAATATTAAATGGACTAGTAAGAGGAAATAATAATGAGATATATTTCTTTCTAATTGATCACATGGTAAATGGATATAATAATCAAAGGGAATAGGTTAAGTATAACCAAATCACCATGACAAATTATCTATGAAAAATAAGGATAAGAAAGTGAAACAATCATAAAGATATAAGAATAGAGTTTTGAGAAAAAAATGAGGAAAAAGAAAAGGGAAAGCAATGATAAATCAAAGATAATCATATGTGAACATATAAAAGGTAAAATAAGCAAGATATAGTATAATAAGTAAGAAATCATGATATAAGTAAGAAATGTTTTGACATAGTGTCAAATGATATAATAGATAGAAATAAGATTGGATCACACATCCAATCCAAATATATAAATTTAAAAACACCATTCATGTGCTAATAAATACTATTAAATCTATCCATGCACATTATCCAATACATCGAATAGGTATTTATAAAGCTATAGTCAAAGTGTTGCTAAGGTTTCATCAATATTTAATGAATACTGGGCAAAACTCATTTTTTGATCTCCTCAACTAAAAAGGTAAGAATTCTCAAAGGATAATGTTGAGGAGGAAAATTAAGCAAAGGATGGTTAAGAGAATGAATATAAATAAGATCTATAGGAGAAGAAGGAATCATCAATGGAGAAGGATCCACAGGTGAAGGACTCATGAGTAGAGAAGGATCCATAGGTGAAGGGATCATAGGTAGAGGCACAAAAGGTGGTGAAGGGACCATAGCATATGATGGAAACACTAGAGGTAGAGCCATAGGAGAAGAAAGAGGAGCCTTATTATGGGAATGACCTATGGGAGAAGTGGTAGAAGGTCTGATAATGGTTATAATATGATCTTTGAAAAATTATTATAGGATAAGATAATGATCAATGTGATGGGTACCTCAGAGATTCCATAGACAATATACCTCACCATACTTAGGCAAATATTTAGGAAGTACCTTTGGGGGAGGTATATCTTTGTCTGATGATGGGTAAGAAGGATGCAAGGTATCAAGATATTGCTAAAACTTGTGATAATGGGTGGAAGAATTGTTATCTATCCCATGGAAGTAACATATATGCTTATGAGTTGTTTTATTAGAATCACCCATGGAAGGAGGTAAAATAGGAGTGGAAGAAGTCAAATAACACTCATCAGCCCATTTGGTGGGTAGAGGAGCCATCTTAAGTAAGGGAATCAAACCATCAACAAAGGAGGGTGATGATGAGGAAGGAATGAAACTAGGATTAATAAAATAATAAATAGTGATGGAAGTAGGAGTAGACTCAACAATAGTAGGAGTGGGAATAGGATCAATTATAATATGCTCAGGAAGAGGCTCAACTATAGAAAGCTCTACTGAGGGAGGGATAGGATCTATAGAAGTTTAAGGAGGTTATACTAGCCTTAAGGGTAAACCAATGATAAGAATCAAGAAACCTAGAAAAGTAGTAAGGTCCATTCATAGCATGATCCATGAGCATAGTCCTACATGGATTCTTAAACATTATAGGTGTTGATGCCATCCATAACCTTTAATAAAGGGGGAAAATACAAAAATAAATAACTATAAGTGAAGGATAATGATGAGATTAATGAAAATCCTCAAGTAAAGAATAATGATAATAGATAATTTTGGCATCATGGGCCTAGACAAGACCATCTAATAATGGATCATCTAAGGAATAACCATCATCCTAATCCAAGGTGTGAATATCAATGACACAAGTAGGGATAACCTTGTCACTTGATGAATAATGGTGAATATAATGCCTAGTCTTAGTCAATAATATCATAATGTCATCACAAGGAGTTTTGTGAGAATGAGACTGCAAGGAAGTAGGAAACTATGACATGAAATGAGGTGAGATATTGAAAATTTTTATCTTTAAGTTAATATAATTAGGTTCATCATCATTATAATCTAAAATATTAGGAATAATCTTACTAATGAGCTCAGGATGCCCATTATAACCATAGGTTGAATTGATAGGAAATTTAAGACATTGAGACTCACAAAATGGAACACTTAGCAAAGGCTCAAGAGTAAGAATATTGAATACACAATTATCTTGGAATTATTCAAAATTTCAAGGGTTAGTGCCACCTTAAATCCTATAAATGGTTCCATTATGAGGGAATGTAACACATTGGTAGGTAGCAGAAGTAATAACTCTCATGCGGTGAGTCCATGACCTACCAAGCAAGATGTCATATGAAAGGGGGAAGTTAAATATCATCACCTTCACTTGAATTTTGATAGGTGAGATAGTAATGGGAATCCAAACATAACCTAGAGGAGGCTTTTCCTTCTATTGTATCCTTGGCATGTGTTGTATGTAGACTTGAGATTGTATTCTTAATATCTAAGAGTCTTAATAAAATTGAGATAAGTGACACATATACTAGAACCCTCATCAATCAAGGAACACTTAACTTGGATATCATCAATTTAAATGCTAATGAATAAATTAGGATCATCTACATGAATTATAATCTAATCAATAATCATAGAAGCTATGGGAAATTTTAGAGAAATATAAGTGTCTATAGTCTCATCAACATGGATATACATCTCCTCATATTGTTATAAAATACTATCTTCAAAAATAGATAAATTTTCCTCCCATCCTATAAGGGGAGGATGAGGGATGGTCATCTCAAATAAGAGCTACATGAGGTAGTTTTTATGATTTGGAGAGGTCCTCATAATCTCAAGTAATGGAATTTAGTATGGTGGATTAGTGATCTCTACAATGGGATCTCACTCATCATAAACCATAAAAAGGTTATTAGATATAGGTGCATAATGATTAAGGAGGTCCTTAAAAGGAGGATTCAAAGAACATTATAATTATTTTTGGTAAAAATAAGAAGAAAATTTAGAACAAGGTGGTAAATCATGTTGAGATGTTGAATAAGTTGATTTTGAGAATTAGAAGAAGTGTTAGTAGAAAATTGATTATCATTAGTATTGGAAGATGATGGAAGGGTGGTAGAAATAGAATGGGATGTTTTATCCATGGTAAAATCATAAATTATATTTTTAAAAGTGATAATATTGTTTCCCCAACTCATTTAAATGAGCTAGAGAAGAATCTCGGATAACACGATACATCTTATGAGGAGTGTAGATAGGTTAGGAATCAATGAAATCCACCACCCTTCACATATTAGTCATGATAACCATATTTTCTTCAAAATTTGGTTCAATAAAACTTTCTATGTTATTAGCATAAGGGGTGGGCTTGTCTTGATTGTCTTGGATAGGTTTATGATTAGGTAAAGGATCCTTATAGATATCCAAATGAGCATTTTATTAATTCAAGGCTTCAATTTTGTCATTTGATTTATAGTCCTTGAAATCAATCTCATAGGCTTGTTGACACTTACAAATAATGGAATCATGATATAAATTAGGTCCAAGAATAAAATCCATAGCTAAATTGTGAACATGAAACCAAAAAAACTTGTTAGCATCATACTAGGATTTCATAAGACAAGTATGGTCAAGCTCTCATGGAAGAGGCCTTGGTAGATGATTAATAAATTTAACTAAGGATAAAGGTTTGTGAACATTGATGTTATTGGATAAATAGAAATGAATATTATTATATTCTTGATAAGAATAAGACGGTTCCAAAGAAGGGTTAGGAATGATAGCTTGAACATTGTGAATGATGTCATAAGAATCAGTAACACCATCATTGGTAATATTATAGTTTTTTTTCTTTAGTAATAAATGAGGACCCATAGAAGGTTGAGGTGGATCAAATTGATGTATTATGAAATATTTTATTTTAGCATGGTCAATATCCTCCTCTAAGGTATGTGGAGAGAGAGTGCAAACTTGATATTAAAGTTTAGGAAAGAGAGCATCTGTAAAGAGATGAAAAAGACTATCATTCGCCATGTTATGTTCACATTTATTTGATAAAGTCTTACATATCTTAACAAAGGCTTGGTCAATTTAATTTATTGTGTTTTCAATTAGTTAAATGGGCCAAAGTGTTTCTAGGAAGATCATTAGTTTGGAATTCTTGAACTAAAGCATTTACTAAGTCTTCCAAACTAGAAATGGAATGAGCTCTAAGTTGATTGTACCAATCTAAGGCATCACCCATGAGGGTTTTGTCTAGGAGCTTGGTTTTAGAAAATGTGTTTAATTTGACCTAATCCTTGTAAATATTTCTAAATTTTTTAAGGTGAAGGGTAGGATCAATTGACCCATTACAAGAAATTGTAGGTATTATGCCTCCTATATCAATGTTGGAAATTTTAGTAAGAGGTTCATTTTGTAGATGTTTAATTGTTTTATTTGCTAAAGGATGTTAAGGAATGAGATTTCATTGAGAATATTGAAGAGGAGGAGGGGGAACATTTTGGTTATGTGCACCCTAACCCATTGATTGAAAATGAGATTAAAGGTTAAGGAGACGGTTTTTCATTCTCATCATTTGGTTTGTGTTACGAGCTTGAAAGGTATTCATTTGGTTTAGAGTTTGTAACAAAAGTTGGTGTGTTTGATTAACATTAAAATCATTGGAATTGGTATTTGTATTTTTATTAGTGTCTTGGGTACCACTATTAGCATTGATATGAGTTTGAGAATAATTAGTAGAATTTGAGGCACTAGTTGTAAAATTTGCTTGTGAAGCAAAAGATGGACTAGTGAATGGTTGAGAGGAAGAAGCACTATAAGCATAATTGTTTTGGGTAGTAATCGATGAAATAGTGGAAATATTAAGGATGGTAGACCTTATGGGAGGCCCACTAGATGTAAAACCTACCATGTTAGTTGAGATATTAGGCATGTAGATAGAAGAGGTTAGAGAAGAGGAAGTCATAGCATAAGAAGGAATCAAAATTGAAGGAAGAGGTTGAGAACCAAAAAAAGTGGTACCTATAAATATTTTATGGAACATAGGAGTAGGTGAATTAGGCTCTTCAATTTGACCACTAATCATGAGGTTATAAATGGTAGAAGGATCCTTTCCTCTATGTTGAGGAAATTCAAAGATAAAGAAAAGTAGTTTGGGAATATACTCTAACTCAATTTGGTCTTCTAAGAAAAGAGGATTATGCTATGAAGAGGTATTATGAGGGGTCCCATAGTTCATTATGTGAGTGGTAATATGAATGTTACTAGCATCCAAAATAGGAGCCCTAATCTATCTATGGGAAATCCTATTATGATCGGTAGAGTTCATCATGTCTATTGACTGTGATTCAATGTCATTATCCAATAGAAAATCCATGATGAAGGGAAACATAGAGAGATGAGAAAAAAAGGTCAAAAGAGGTGATTGAAACTATACAGGGTTAATTGGGTTGATCCAGTATAGAAAAAAGGATTGTAAAACTGTATAGGGTCAATTGGGTCGATCTAATATAGTATACAAAAGGAAGAAAAAACATTGGGTCAACTAGGTCGATCCAATATAGAAGATAGGGAACTTAAGAAGATTAAAAATAGATTTCAAAATGAAACAAGATAACTTTTCTACTAATGAAAAGTAGTAAGTAATAAAAGGAAATAGACAACCAATTAGATTAATACTGGCCAATCCAATTAGAACACATAAAGCAAAATCTTGCACTAACACTGGACAATGAAAAAATTTGCACACACAAATGATCAAAGAGAAATCAAACAACTTGAAAAGTAAAGCTAACTAATTGGTCAACTTGAATGTTAATTAGATTATTAAGATATGATTTTAATGTGATTGGAAGTTGGCTGTAAGAAAGGTACTACATAGAAATATAAGGATGGTTTTAGGTAGTTTGGGATGAAATGGATTGTAGTGGCAATGATACAATCTTGGTATTGGGGTCCACCCCCTCACCTCACACACTATAGTGATAAGGGTATCAGGTGCTTATCTAAAATATATCATTAACCATGCTTTATACTTGACTAGAGCATCAAGTTAGCTTCTCCCTTAGTGATGAAATTCAAGTAGGTTAGCCTAGGATAGGCAAATGTTAAAGTGATTTTTTATGTTATGTGATTTGGATATGTGTGTATAAAATAGAAATAGTGAAACTAAATGATTAATTGAAAAATCCCCTAATTAATCTATGTGAACTATTCTAAGCATGCAAGCAACATGAAAAGAAAGTGTGAGATAATTACTAATAGATATGAGGTTAATTCCAAACTTGAAACAAGTTATAGTGTTGACACTATATGTAAAAAAATATAGAATAGGTTTGATAGGTTCAAACCTATACTATGGAATCAAAGTCTAAAAATGAACTACGTTGATAGTGTCAATTCAATTATTTTAGATAAGACATAGAATACATAACTAGTTTGGAAGTGTCAATCTAGTTGACTATGCAAGGGCAGTTTTGAAGACTAAAATATATGAAATGAAATACAAAGGAAAGAAATAGAGAAGTAGAGAATAACCTTGGTGGATTAAAGATGTAACGAAGAATATTGTTGGTCTAGAACTTGGAAGTGTGTTTAAGAAACCTACAAACTGGGTCAACAATATCGATCAAGATATATAGGTTCCTTATAAAAGTGATAAAACTATAAGGGGTTGATTGGGTCAACTTAGTAGGTTAAACTAGGTGTTTTAAAGATTGGAAACCTATACTGGGTCGACTAGGTTGATCTAATTATCTATTCATGCAATCTACACACATAGATAAAAATCTAGGTCAATAAAATTGATCCAAAATGTCAAAATATATGATAAAAATAAATAAAATAAATGAAGGAAAAAGTAAACAAATCCTGCAAGGGATAGGTCATGTCAAGTTCACCAGAATGTATGCAATGAAAAATGCATCATGTCTATAAATTAATCCTAGATCAGATAAGATAGATCACACCTACACTTCTGATTAGGGATACACTTTTTAAGTAGGAGCATGACAAATATGGGGATCTAATAGACCCAATTAGGGGATCACTTGTATCACTTTGTCACAACACATTATGGTAGGAAGGTTCTAAAGCCTACAGTCTAACATAATCACACAACAAACCTAATATATTCCTAAGTTTTTAAATGTTCACTATATTCTAATAGTAAGAAATTAAATCTAATCTAATGCACACCAAAGATTGTGGCACAACATGGGGGTTAGAAAAAATAAAACAAAAAACTAAACTAAACATGTATTAGAAGAATTATACTCACGTAAATGTATACAAAATCCTAAATACATGGAGAGAAGAATTCAAATGCATTATCTATCTACTCTTATAAAGTAAAAATAAAGTTAAGAATACTTACCTTTGAAGATGAACCCACCGAGCCTCAATATCTCCTTTAGCCAAGGTGCTTCATAAGAGATTGTTGTGGTATGTAAGGATAACCAAGATAAATTAGCTCTAGGATATACAACCTATCTAAGCATCCAAACGACTTCTCCACAAGACAAGATCTATATCTCCAAAGAAAGTATAGAACCCTAATATTTATTCCTCAAATATAATGGTCAATAAGTAGATGTTTACTCACAATTGTTTACTAATAATTCTTCTCTTATGAAATGGTGGGAAATGACCTTGTATATATAGGTGGATCTTGCCTTAAATCCTTCCATGAATGTTAGCTATATAGGATCAACCCAATTGATTAAATGTGTTTTCAAGGACAATGTATTAGGTCTATGCTAGGTTATCCAAAAGGTTAACAAACCAAGAAAGTAAAGAATAGCCCAAGACTATACTAGGTTGACCCAGTCAACCTAATACAAATGATAGTAAAAAATGATGTCAAGGCAAGAAAAGGAGGAATGGAAGGAGGAAAATACTAGAGGAGGTAGGACAGAGAATAATAAGCTTAGGGTTAATGGTTTTAGGAGACAAGTGTGTAGATGGAAAGTGGTAAAAATAAAAATAATCTTATGAAGCACCAATTTTCTACCCACCCCTTTCTTGGTGCACCCCTTAAGGCATGCACTCAAAAAATTTGGGGCTTGATAGGTACTTATAAGATACAAAGTTTCAATAATCAATAAAAGTTTAAAAATATTATGTGTATATAGGAATGGCATGGGCATTTGTCTATTGCAATCTAGATGTCTATATCCCTAATATAAATATGTTTGGTCTCACTCAAAGCCTTGATCCATTGCCATCTAGGCTAGAAAGACTGTGATGGAGATTTCTTGAGTCACCCTTTCGAGGAAATAATTTGGATTTTTTTATTTTATGTTTAATTTCCTTTTTATTTATTTATTTTTAAAATATTTCATTATTGAGTCCATTTAGGGTTGAGGACCAATCCATGGGTGTAATAATAGACTCATAAAATTCATAATCATTAAGACAAATTTAAATCAATTCAGTGTCTAAATTTTCATTCAACTATTAAATTAAATGCATTTTGATGGCTTCAACAAGAAATGAAATAGTTATAAAATTCACAAATTCTATTTTGAATCATAGGCCTTCAAATTCTGGAAATGCATAAAGAAAAATATAATAACCTATGTAACTATTCAAGGATGATTCAAATTCTATTTTCCAAAACTAAAATTATCATACTTTATCATCAACCATTTGAAGTTCCTAGCCTATGGGAACATAAGGACACAAAATCTCTTTAACATACTACTATCTAAAATCATGCCCATTATTTCATGTTTGATTGTCTTAAAGAATTTATTATGAGCAAACCTTACTTTTTTAGGACTAGAGCATGATAAAAATTCAAGGGAAGATTCAATAATGCTAAGGTTAAGGGAGTTCCTTATTAAAGATTAAATTCATGATGTAACAAATAATTAGCTCTTAATCAGTCTTTGACAAGATCACATCAACTGATAATAAGAAAAACTAACTCAAAAAAGTTGGGGGGTAAACAATAATACATGCCACAAGTTGAAACAAAATAAATGAACAAAAGCTAAATACTAAAGCAAATAGTAAAGTAGAAAACACTAACTATGAAAATAAATAACTATATACAAAATATATACATAGAGGAATCTCAATATTTTCAATTAAAAATGGTATTTGATGGAGCATCCATGAAGTAATTCTTTAAATATTTTTAAAAAAATTGGTAGTATCAATTCCTTTCCATAAAGATATCTTAGTCTGAATGCATTTTGTCCCAAAATCTTAGATACTTGGTAAGGGCCAATCCATAAAGGAATAAACTTAGAATGTTGACCCTTTATCTCATGGGCTTTGTCCCATAACAACACCAAGTCAGAAACATGAAAGGATTTCACTTGTGCTTTTTTATCAAACCATCTCTTTAAAACAACCTAATATTTACTAAAAATTTGTAAAGTTTCATCCCATTTATCTTCTAATTGGATTATGTCTAACAATATATACTAACTTCACTGATTTGTTTCCATGTATTCATGTACAAAGTGATAAGTGGGTTTCTTGAATTAAATTGGGAAAATTGGATCTACTCCATAGACAAGAAAAAAGGGGAACTATTTAAGATCTATTTATGCCTTTTTCTATCAGCCCATAAGGTGTATTTGATCAACACATTCCAATTATATGGATTTTGATCAATTCATTTCTTTATGGAATTTATCAAATTATTGTTTTAGATTTTGTAAAACCATTTTGTTGTTGATAATAGTTTGAGGAAAACTTTAGTGTAATCCCATTATGATATGCCCACTTAGTCATATCTACTAACTGGGAAGTAGGTCTATTGTCACACACAAGTGCTAGAGGAGTCCCAAATTGAGTTACAATAAATTATTCTTAGAATGAAATAAATTATTTAGATGTACTATTATTTATTACTTTATCTTTATTTCATCTCGTGTAATAGTCAGTGGCAGTGAGAATGAACTTATCACCAACTGATGAGTTAGGATTTATGACTCCAATGAAGTCCAATCCCCACTGAGAAAATGGGCATTCCTCTATCAATGGTTTTAAAACCATGGGAGAATGAATCTCCGTTTTAGAAAATATTTGACATGAATGACAAGTCCTCACATGTGCATAAACATCTTTGAATATCATTGGCCAATAGTAGCTAGGTCTAAGAATAATGTGTGCCATGACATTTCCATAAGAATGATCACTTCCCAAGTTATCATGAAATGACTTCATCACCTCTTATGATTCTTACTTAGATAAACATCTTAGGTAAATTACCTTTTTATTCCTATAGTATAACACTTTTATTTTCTATATATAGTATGTAACATTCAACCTTAGTGATCTTATCTACATCTTATCAAAATGGATTAGTGGCCTTCCATAAAACATATAATGTAAAATTGAATTGTACCATAGACTGAATTGAACTTCATATTGACTAAATTACATAATGGATATTTTGGGATAAAATTATGAAATTAACTTGGACAAACTTTGACCATGCACCAAATTTGTAAGTTTCACTTTGATGTCATATTCCTAAAGCTTGGTAACCCAATGACTTCTTCTTTCACCAATCTCATTTTATCTTATAATTTTCTTGACTATGAGATTTGGAATTACAACAAATACTGTGTTCCTCACTATCTAATGATGAAATTTTATAACTACCTTCACAAATAAATATGACTATTTATATAGTATATGGTAATTTAGTTTGGCCTCTTTCAAATATGTATTCATAAAGGCTATGGGGTTCTCTCCATCTTCGAATAATTGTGCCAAAATAGATACAATTATATGATCAAAGGCAAAATATTAGAGATAGAAATATTTAGCATAATCTAGGTTGACTAACACAAGAGCTTACATAATTTTATTCTTTATCTCTTAAAACATCCTCTTCGAAGAAGCATCCCATTCTACCTTAGCTTCCTATTTTAACATGGAATACAAAGGTTTAGTTCTCTGAACAAATCCAAAAATGAACTTTCATGCAAAATTGATTTTGAAAAAAAAATGATTTCAACTCTTTCCTACTATTTATAAACTAAATTTTTGAAATAACACTACCTCATTTTGGATCAATCAACATACCTTCTTTAGTGATAATGTGGCCTAAAATCTTACCTTGAGTTACATAGAAGACACATTTTTTGGAATTATGTGATATGTCAAACCCATTGTGTAGTGTCATAAAATTTTATTTAGATGACTCAAGTGATATAATACGTGTTTGTCAAATATAGTTAAGTCGTTCATTTATACTACTATGAATTTATAGGTTAATCCTTTAAATGTAGTGTCCAACACTAGTTGAAATGTGGCACCAACATTAATTAAACTAAATGTCATTTTGTTGTAGGAAAAAGTGCCCCACTTAGTGGGAAATGATGTTTTAGATTTGTCTTCTTTTTCCATTGAGATCCGATTATAACATGAGAATCCATCTAGAAAGGACATCATCTTAGAACCACTGACTTGTTGAATTACCTCATCAAGTGAAGGCAAGGGATAATTGTCTTTGTCTGATGCTCAATTGATATTTCTAAAATCTACACAAAGATAAATTTGTCCAATTTTTTTCTTCATAAGTATTAGTTTTTCCACCTGAGTTGAATGACACAGAGGGAAGATAATGTTAGATGATAACAACTTCTAGACTTCTTTTAGGATGAGAAATTTTAGGAATGGATTTACTAGCCTTTAACACTACCTAAATTGCCTTTGATCAAGCTTTGGGGGAATGTTATGGGTTATAACATGAGGGATGAACACCTTAAAGTCATTGTAGCTCCATGTTATGATATCTTGATAGCATAGTAACATATTCTTTAAAATTTTCATATCTTCGTCACTATAATTAGGTCCAATCACCATGTTTTTAGGCTTGTTTAGAGTTCCCATGTTGAGAATTCATGACTCTTGACTCAACCAAGGCTTAATACTTGATTTATTAACTATAATATCCAAGTCAAACAATATCTCTCTAGTGATAACATCCATTTTGGAATATGATTATCCTTTGATTGAAATACTCATTTTTTCACATACATAATTTTTATCACCCTCATGGGTCTCTCTTTTATGAATTTGCGGTGTAAGACCATGGATAAGGCCTGACCCTCATAAAATTACCATATTTTCATTATTTTTCTATGAAAATTTTTGCAACGGTTACACGTTCTTCCTTCTTTTGATAGATTTAATTTGTAAAAAAATATATGTTAGCATGTTTTCCTCCATTTCACTCATTATTTTGATAAGGAATCACATTTTACTATCATTGTATTCCTCTTTTGCCCTTTGTCACATTTTTTGTAATTTGAAGTAATTCAAATTATTCCATATGTCATTCCTCTTGATTTACATTCCTTTCACTCCACATTGGATAAAATAAGGTTGAAGTCAAGATATCAATTTTATTTCACCTAGATTTATAAGACTCTTAGACCCCATGCCATTTGAAGTTCTCTCTCTTAGAAACCAAGTCCCAAGTATTCAAATGAAAGTCATCTTTAGCACTCATGTTTGGTTTTCCAAATCCATATGGAGGAGGAATAGAAAAGGCCATCAAGAAAGTTAAAATACAAATCATTTGAATCAAAAGGCAATGATATCTAAAAGACAACATACAAATCTCAAAAGTCAAATCACACTAAAAGACATGATTATAAGCACATGTCCTATCTATAATTGAAGCTCAAACTCCACATTCAGCCTCACATAGAGGTGAGGTCCATTAGGGTGAGATAGGCTAGTAGATTAGAATAGAGCAATTCAAAAAAATTTATGGTGCTACCTATTTTCTCACATAACTAACCAATCTTTGTAGTATATGGATGACTCTATAAGGAGTCCTGAAGAATGTGGAACATATTGTGGGAAGGTAGGTCCATTTTAATTTTCATGCATATAGCCTCCATAAGATAATATACATACATCATTTGTTAATCTAATACTTGTGTGGCTAAGATAAGATCTTTAGAATCCTTAAGGTTTAATGTCCTCTTGTTTTGAAAAACCTTATATGAGTGTATTGACATCGATAAAGAGTTCCTCTACCTTAGTTTTTATTTTATTCTCCCCTCCACCAATTTCATTTCCCCCCTTGAGAGATAAATTATGATTCCAAATCTTTTTTCCCTTCTTCTTTAATTCCTTCTTCATCTCTTAAAAACATGCTATCACTACTTTGTTTCAATTTTATCTATCCTTAGAGAGAAACAACATGTTTGAGAAACAATGGATTACTTATTTATTTTTTACCATAAAATTACATTCCTAGACTTGCTTTATTTTACCATTTATCATTTGTTGTACTATCTATCTATTATGAACACTGGATTTTGTACCCCTTTTTCCATTGTTAAGTGAGGTTGGCTTGTTACTTCTCACTCAGTAATGTTGTTTTCCCTTTTCATGCACCTTTTTCCATTGATTTAATGAGATAAGGCTTGTTAATGTTTACTCATCAATTTTATTTTACCATTTTTTTCTTATTTTTATTGATGTTTTATTAACATTTCTTTTTTTAACATGTATCCTTGGTTTGACTAAGTGAGTTTACCTTTCTTACTTAAGGTTTACTTGTTTGAGTGTTTTTTGGTATTTAATAGCCTTGGATTTTTGGTTACCTAATTTACTCTTATTTTTTACTTGGTCATTTCATCTAACATAGCACCTATCACCCTAAATATATAAATTCTCGTGTGTCCCATCTTCATAGGACCAATTATCTTGGATTTCTTATGTTTGTTTGTTTTTTTCTCTTTAGGTTTGTACTCTTGGGTTTGTCAAAAGTAGTATATATTTCATACACAATCAAATATAACAACATATAAGATAACCATCCATAAATAAAGGTATGTCAAGGTATGCATCACATTTACTATTCAATTATTTTCCCTTTTAGTAATTTACTTTCAATTATTTTATGCTTTAAAATACTACAACCTTTTTTAGCCTCAACATTATGTGTCTTTATATTCATCATCAAAGCACCATCCCCTATTGTAACTTAGTGACACATGATGAGATTCAATTAGGGCATATGTATACACATAATATTATTTAATTTTATCAAATTTTGATGCTTTACATCTTATAAAAACCCATCGAAACTCTATCTCTTTGAGTGCACACCCTAAGGGGTGCAATAGGAAAGTGGTGGGTAGAAATTTGGTGCTTTATAGGATTTTTGTTCCTTATTGCCACATTATTAACAATTTAACTAGATCTTAAAACTATTACCTGAGCTATTACTCCTCCCTTACACACTCCAATATTTTTCCTCTTTTCATCCCTCTTTTCCTCACTTTAATCCCCTTTTAATAGTCAGTTGTACTAGGTTGACTGGGTCAACCCTATATATTTTTTAGCCTTTAATATTTTATAGGGTCGACTGAGTGGACCCCATACAATTTTGGGAGATTTTTACTTGAGAGTTGTGTTTATCCTTTGGATGACCTAGCTCAAGACCTAGTGAATAATTGACCAAAAGCATATAGGGTTAACTATATAAAACCAACATATTCAAAATGATTTAGGGTGAGATCCACCTATAAATACAAGATTATTTCATCATTATTTGAATATACAATCAATAGTTATTATTTGTTCATGCTTCTTTGTAATATACTCTTCCACCATTCTACTTGAGGAGTCTTAGCTTAGGGTTTCTACTTGGAGAGTCTAATCTTGTGGATAAGTCTTGGATTTTTTGGCCTTTCTTATTTATCCTTACAAAACATAACAATGTCTTACAAAGCTATTTTAGCAAAGGGAGAGATTTAGTCTCAATGGGTGCACATTCAAGTAAGTATATTCTAATTTTATTCTCCTCTCTTTAGTAGTTATAAGTAGCATAAGTATTGGCTAGAATAATATTACTCTTCATATTCCATGTATTAGGGTCTTAGTCATACTTATCTTAATCAAGATTCTCCTTTTCATTTTTTGATTGCTTTGCTAACCCCTCATGTTGTGCCAAAAGCTTTGGTGTGCACTAGATTATATTTACTTATTTATTAGATATAAAGTGAACATTAAACCTAAGACTCTTTTAGTGTTGTTGCATGATTATGTTATATTGTAGGCTTTGTAACCCTTCCTAACATGGTGTATTATGAAAAGTGATCCCCTATTTGGGTCTCACAGATCCCCATATTGGTCATGCTCCCACTTAACAAATGTATTCCCAATTGGAAGTGTAGGTATGTTCTATCTTCCTTGAACCAGGATTGATTTATAGACATGATGCATTTCTGACTAAATACAACTTGTTTTAAATAGGTTCATTGCATTATAATTTTTTATGAATTAAGTAATATATAGGGCTGGTCATGATTTATTGTAATGATGATACAAATATAAAACAATAATTAAGGGGAGATCAAGAGTAATTATTCTTCTAGGCCTTCTTAAATTAGTTTGGTAAATATCTTAATATTTTCATATTTTGTTTTGATTTCCTATATTATTTAAAAACATATGTTGAGTGTATAGCCTCTAATTTGTTTAATCTATGTTAAAATTTGGGAAGGTCTATTTCATATTTATAAGTTTATTTTAAATTTAAATTTGACTATTATGGACTTCATAATTTTTTTTAAAGTTATTGGTCTATTCTAATTTTATATTAGAGTTTGTAATGATTATGGATTTAGCTTATGGGTTTAAGCATGGATACCAATCTTTAGAGTTATTAGATTTTACTAGTTTGACTTGAACTTTATATGATGGAAACTTGTATATTTTTATTATGATAATACGTTGATAATTATTAAATTTATATAAAAAAAATTCATGTTAAACATATTCTAAATTATATAGTGTTATAATAATTATCAATTTACTATTCTTAGGAAGGTATTTATAAAATTGTTATTCCTCTATGAATTAATCATGTAATAATGTTTGGTGATGATACATATAGAAATCATATATGCAAGTGACCAAGGGATACCCATCATTGAATGATACCATGATTAAATTTTGTATAAAGTTTGTGTACTTTAAATGCCCATATGATTATATATTATAGTTTTGTGATTTAACTCAATCTAATTATGTTGTTATTGACTATATCATTACCATTTTTTATTAAGTACTTGATAGTGACAAGCTTGACACATTTACCATGCATGACTTGAGAACATAAAAAAAATCATATCCACCATTCTCACACTTGCATGTTAGGTTATGAGTTAAACCTTATATTCTAACATTATACACCTACAAAAACCTCATTATCAATTTCAAACCTACTAACTATATTACACAGATGTATCCATTTTTTCATTTAAGTCCACCTATACATAGGTCATTTTTCTAGTTTTAGTTAATATATCAAGTTGATACTAACCCTATTTAGTCGAAACTAACCCTTTCCCATCAATGACTAACTTTGCTATTTTTTTTTAAATTTTTAACCTTTATAAGCACACCTTAGTTTTAAGGAAAAGGATATTTTTGGATTTTCATGTATCATCATAGTTTGGGATCACAAATACAAGGGATACAAAGACATGAAAAGGTAACCATATGGTTATAGTCCCTCATTTCCTTATAAGTAAGTACTAACTAGTACAAGTCCATATTGATCATTGATACTAATACATATTGGGGGAACTAGCCCTATATAAACATAAGTATAGTTCATTACTTGAATGAATCACATGCCTAGTTTTATTTAAGATCCACTTTTTTGATATAATCATAGTAAAAAATTCACCTATAAAACATAATTATTCATCCATTTTTTTACTATTATATTTAGCATATGAAACTTGTGAAATCATTAAAATAACTTTTATTATTTTAAAATCAGATGTATGTTTGAATGCCATATATATATATATATATATATATATATATATATATATATATATATATATATATATATATATATATATATATATATATATATATATAAGTTTATATCTTATTATGGTTATTATGGATTAGATTAATACAAATTAAGGCAACACATATTTTTGAACCCATACACATGGATCAAACCATCATTCCAAAGTTTCATATTTTTTCCTATGGTTTCAAACATCTTTTTTATTTTCATACCCAAAAAATATATGATTTGTTTTCCTATTGTTTCATATCTAATTTTTTATTTCCATACACAAAAACATATTTTAATTTTTGTTCCTAGCCTTATTTATACTTTCATGATCCCATCATATGCCATCCAATAAGGCTAACTACTTTGTCCCTCTAAGATATATGTCTAAATTAAGTGGGACACATATCTATCATAATCAACCTTATAGTTTTGTTAAAAATGATATAATTAATTATTATTCATCTTTTGATGATGTATTTATTCATGAATATGTAAAAACACATGATTATGTTGATATGACTCCATTAGAACATGATAATTAAGATAATCAAAATAAACATAGTAAGCAAGATAATTATGAGGGCCTAGATATAATTGAACCCAATGAAATTGAAGGGATATATATTTACCAATTTAAATCCTTGCGTAATTTTTTTCAAGGACTCTATAAATATCATATCTATGTGGGTATAATAATCCAATTGATAGAAACATATAAGGCCACACATCAAGCTATTTTTGATGTATCTTAGGAAAAATAGTAATAGATATTTACTATTATCAGCCAATATTTTCAAGATAGTCCTTCCACATCATGTTTTTATAACACTATTATTATTACTATCCCTATACCTACACCTATAATGACCTATGTGACATCTACCCAAGTTTTGAGGGAAACACAAGACCTCAAAAAATTTCCATACCTATTCGAACATAGGAAAACTTTACCCCACCCATGATGACAATGCATGTTCCATTACCAACCTCTCCTAATACATGTTACCTTGAGTATAGTGTTATAGTTATTTATGCTAAGGAGTTAAATTTAAATAAATGTGCATTAATAGATAGTGATTCCATGTAATCCCACACCTTTATCCAAAACCCAATATCCATTAATATAATAACTTACCTAAACAACACCTTAGATCATTATATATAGGATGATTCAAATATACATACAATGAAAACTATTGACCAATTTATTTCAAATAGGTCATAAGGACTATGCATTGAAATGATTATATGATATCCCCATCCAATTTATAATAACATTCAACCCCTTGTCTGACCAATTTTTAACACATTTTTTCATCATCGTTCATGATAATTTATCCTACACATAATTATTTTAACTCCAACAAGGGTCTAATTAACTAATCAATGATTATGTAGTTCTATAAAATATTATGCTAGCCAAGATGACCAATTTTATTCCAAACAATAAATCAAAATATATATTAATGAATTGATTAATGGTACCATTACATCAATAAATTATATTAAATATATTCAAATCCTTTGATGAGTTATGTCATATATTAAAGGACAATGAATTAAATTTAATGGATTTAAAAAAAATAAAATATGCATCCACCTGTTGGGACCAACATACCCCACTCATTTAGAGAATTGGGGACCCTTGAGAGACTTGTGTATCCAAGTTTAAGATATTTGAACATTGAGGTCCCTTTTTGACATAATTTTAATATCATCCACTCATGAATGACACACATTTATGTATTTTACAAACCTCTCATTCTGAGCTAACCTGACTAATAGAGTTACTTAATTTGTAGTAGATTACTTTAAAGGTTTAGGGTTTGGTGTTCAAAAACCCTAGGTAGACTTTAGTTTAAATTCAAATATTGGTGAGAGCCAAGTTAGTGAGAATGATTGAATAAATTTGTTAACAAAAGGGTTTATCATGTTTTTTAACATGACCTGAGACTTTATCCATTCCTTTCCCTTTTTTTTTTATCTTGGGTCTAAATTAACATGTTTTATGTAGTCCCTTTTTAAAAGTCACATAATTTAGACTAGGTTATTAACATTAAATCCCCAATAATTAATATCAACCTTAGTCTTAATAATTTATCCTAAGTATTTATGTCTTTAGGCCTAATGGTTATTCTTAATGTCCTTTATAGGATCCAATGGTGATTGTTCACTCACCAGATCTAATCAGACAAAGTGTATTAATGGAAAAGCTCCTGATGAAGTAATGTGCATCATAAAAAGATCAATGACAACCACTCACTTGTTGGATTTGATCCAATGGTGTGAGGCATAGGGAGAAAAGTCAAAAGGTACATAAAGACCTAATGGATAGATGTTAGTGACTTTATAATCAAAGAAGGAAATTAAAGGGACCCATTTAATAAAGGTGCTTAATTAATGATTGGGTTCACCATGAATATCAATGGTGATCATTCACCTACTGGATTTGATCCAATAGCATGAAAGCACCTCTACTCAACAAAAGAGCCCCACAAAGATCAATGGTGATCACTCTCTCACTTGATTTGATCCAATAGTGTGAGGAACCTGATGACTTTTCAAATATCTATGATCTTATCATGTGGCCAATGCATGACCAAGATGATAACCAATAAAGATACACAATATAGAAAGATCTGTGAGAGTGTTAAATGTCATAATAATAAAACTAAAGATTGATGAGGTAATGGAAGCATAGGAACTCAAATTTGGATCAATGGCTCATGTTAAAACCAATATCTTGATCCAACAATGTGAAATAAAGGAGGATTTTAAAATCCAATGGCTAGTATTTGAAGGGTAATTATGAAAATTACCAAAAAAGTTTAAAATGTTACCACACAGACTCCATGTAAGCATAAAATGGAAAAATAAAAGATCTTCTAAACTTGAAAACACAAAGGGCATGAAGAAAAAGGTCCCATCAAATCTAAGGCATGCATGAAGTTAAAGACTAAACAAATCTACCATTAAATCTCAAAACCCTAAACCCACTATAAATAGGATTAAAGTTGACTCAATTAACTTCACCTAGTCAAGATAATGTAATTAATATTTGAGAAATAAGTGACTTAGTACAATCCTTGGCAATGCTATGAGGAAAATTTTATATCATCAATGGTAGTAGGTAAAAAATAATTGAATATGGAAGCTAAGCTCTATCTAGTCTCCAATAATGAAGGAAAGGTTTTCAAGGATATGAAGCTAGAATTAATGGCCATAAATGTCCATGGAGTTAGGAACTAGTTAGAATTATTCTTCCTTGTGGAATATTTATATCCCATCTCTCAAGAGGAGAGGATAAATGCTACTACAGATCAAAGATACAATGATATAGTTATAATTCAAATGATAGGCCTTCACTATGTAATAATAAAAATAAAGGTAATATATTATATCAATATCCTTGATATTATTTTCATGGATTATATAATAAATGGGGAGTGGATTATTTAAGAGGGAAGAACCAAAAAGGTTGTGTGTATCACCCCCATGGACTTTGAAACCTATTACAAGCTTCTCTTGCCCTATCTCAAAATTCCATCCATGAGAGATTAGACTAACACATAGGACCTTGATTCAATCCTCACATCCTAATTAGTCCAACAATCCCATATTTGTAGGTCCCTTGATGGAAAAATTACTATTGTCTAATTTAGACAATGTGTCAAGATATCCATGACCTTGCTGAATATAGTTGTTGGTGCCCCTTCCACTAATATGTGAACAAAGTTTAGGTATTTTATGTCTAATTTATGCTAGAAGAAAAATTGACCCATCCTATGGGAGACCTAATAAGATTTTTCATGACCATTAAAATAAGGACCTCAAAATAGTTTTATATGATGTCTTATCTCTTGGATTCCCTCCTAGCCTCTGTGATCTTCTCTAACATAAGAAACTGGTCCTCTAATGGAAGGACCACAAACTCCCACCATTACTCTAAATTGCATATATTTAAGTACAAGAACCACATGAAATATATTTGAAATGGTGTTTTCCTAAAATTTATGAGGAAATAAAAGGCATCCCTATGCCAAGACTACATTATCTCATCAAGAAACAAATGAAAACCATGGGGGATGTGTGGTACTACCTAGATTATACCATGATAAGGATATAAGGGATCTTGAATCAACCCTATAAATTACTTATTCATATCCCTAATAAGCTTTAAAAATAGGATATTGCCTCTATGATTATTCATGGTGTGTATAGGACATGCAAATAAAATATGAAAGCTCAAGTCCATCCCTTCCCATTAGATATTTGCAAAGTCATAATCAGAGATTGGAAGAAGATGGAGGTCATGATGGTTCATAAGAATTCCTTTGAATTTTAGTTGAATTACCTCAAAATGGTAACCCTAAGCATAGGTTAATAAAACACATCTAGGATAAGAAGTTCCCAAATATTGAATATGCACATTAGCTAAGTGTGGCTGATGACATCTACATCAGAGCCAAGAATTTTGAAGTATTACTTTCAAGAATTAGAGGCCACAACATCTAATTAGAGTGTAGGTTGGTTAGGGACAACAATATCAAGAGAAATATGGTAATTACACCCTTTACATTATCAATTATTTCCCAATCCATTTGAGACTACTCATCAAAAGCCACCTACTGAGGGATAATCATTTGAGCCTTAACAAGTAGAACTAGCAGGACAAGCCTAGGTTGAGAAACATGGGGATGTCAAAGGAAAATGTAAACTAATAGCTAAAGATCAAAAGATAAAGGAGAGACCTGGAGAAGGCCCTACACCTTTATTACTTGGATAAAGACCCTTTCTAATGGAATTCATTATCATGGTGGCCCTTGAAGAAGGAGAAAAATTGGAAGGTACTCTTATTAACATAACATTTAAATATGGTTATGATAGTGAGGAAGATCCCTCTATTGAATTAGGTAAGGAATTTATCCCAATATATGAGGAGAAGAGGAAGGTATAATTGGCCTTCATTTTTGTGGCTCTAAGAAAAAGGCCTAGGTTGACCAACACTCATCGCTCTAGTGAAGTCAATATTTTCAATGATGAAAATCCACTTCATGGACTAGTCATCCTTGATTGGTTTATCTATGGAAAGATAAAAAATATCACATCCCTCTCCCCTTCCTTGGCCTTGACATGGATTAGCTTTATTGGAGATGAAAACATCAAGCCATGGATCAAAGATATAGTGAAAAATAGGAAGAGAAAAGAATGCAAATTTAACATATTTAGGAGAAACATAGAATTTGAACCTTAGAAGCCTCTTGGAGTACAAGTGTGGAGGTGATTAAGCCTCAAATATTCAAATAAATAGAGGATAAAGTGTGATTTAATCCAGACATAACAACCTTGGAGAGGACCATAATGAGGGTAGCCATGGTGGGCTAGGAAGAGTTCACATTTTAGAAGGTGGAGCCATTCATAGGGTTAACCCCTATTAGAGGAAAACAACTTAGTAAATATCCAATCCATGAGGATGATATGGTAATTTTAATTAAGGGTCAATGTCAATAGGCTAGAGCTAGTGTCCAAGGATTAGTGTAAAGAGTTAAGAACTTGAAGGAAAAAAGGAGAATTTATAGACTGAAGTTGTTCTGTCAGTCCCAAAATCCATGATCAGTATAATGGATGGGTCATTTTATGACATGTTCAAGGCATTAAATTTCATGAATTCAAGGTAGAAGGCCCTTCAAGATCAAGCTACCTTATCTAGGGAACTAGCTACTCAATGGTAAATCTCTAAAGATAAAATTACTTAGCTCCTTGATATCTAGATTAAGAAGCAAATCCCAAACTTCAAGGCTATCAGTATGGGGAATTTAAGTGCCATATTAGGGATTATTGGAAACAAACTTATATCTCTAAATTCTTGGCATGTCAAATTTGAGGACCTCATATAAGATTAAAAGGATCTCATTGGAAGAATTGAAAAGCTCATAGGCATCATGCTTGAGGATCCTGCATAGACTACTACCCTAAGGATCATAAATGATGAATATTTACATCATAGAGCCACCTTGGTGACTTAGGAAATAAAATTAAATGGTCAAAGACAATTAATAATGGATAATAGTTATATTTTAACATGATATTCAATTTAGGGGAGAGAATCAATGAAGCTAGGAGCATTAAAGAAGCCTTAGCCAGGAATGATAAAGATTTTGATGAGCTAGAAAACCAAGAAGAGGAATGCATCACTAAGATAACCATAGATTTAAAGTTAGTGTATGAACAACATATAAAGTCCATGAACATCTTGCATCAGTGAAGGGACCTACCTCTAGCATATTAATTATGGCTTGCAGCAAGGAAACCCATCCATTTTGTAAAGTCACATGCTAGTTTGTTAGCGTAATTACCTCTAAGTTAATAGGATTGTAAAATATACTTGTATTATAGTTGTAAAAAAGACAAATATATTTTTTACACCTATATTTTTAAAATAGACTGGTATACTACCTATATTTCTATAAAAGGGCATGTATTACTATTTATAAAAGAGGGGACTTCAAGATATTTTTACAATTTTGAGTAATCAATACAAGAGATCAAAGAATTATGCAAGAATTGTTTACTTTTGGAATGTTTAAATTGGTAATTCTCTCAATTATTTTTTCCATTTTGACTATGAATGATATCAATAAATACTAAGCATGATTATTAATTATAACGTTGCTAACTTATGTATGCTAGGTTAGTTGAAAGAATTGAATTAACTTCATTTCATTTATTTTGCAATAGAGATGTGCTTTAGCTATCTAAGTTTAGTGTAAAACCTTAAATAAATTTAAATTTTACTTGTATTTTCATTCATCCTTTCGAATTG
Source organism: Torreya grandis (assembly GCA_037957365.1). Classification (NCBI taxonomy): domain Eukaryota; kingdom Viridiplantae; phylum Streptophyta; class Pinopsida; order Cupressales; family Taxaceae; genus Torreya; species Torreya grandis. The sequence continues at coordinate 1,595,390 of JARHVA010002898.1, forward strand.
GGCCTATTTTTTGGTAAAACATGAGTTTAGAATACATTAAACTACATTTTGGTTAAGATCATGCTCAAAAAATATTGAAGTCTTGTCAATATGTTCATAATATAGATTAGTAATCACTATTTCTTTCTTAACCTACCTTCCATTTTGCTTATTTTTAAACAAGTCATATTATCTTAAATACATTGTTCATAAGCATTTTATTCTAGTCAGTAGTTTGGATCTAGGTTAGTTTATCCAAACTTTTCAAGAAAGGTCCTAAGATGGCCCCCTATCATCAAAATTTTTAAATATTATAGAATAGTTCATGTTGCTTTGCCACTCTTTCAACCATAAGCATCTCAATTAACAAATACCTACAACTCATTATTTAAAGCTTTATATTCTAAAATGAGAAGTGTTTTTTAAACACTAGAAAGCACTTGTGGTTCATTTAGAAACATCAACAAGAGGTATCTACTTGTGCTAGAAGAGGACTTGATCTATATTAATGATATATGGTAAATTGGACTCAAAATTGGAAAGGTCAAATGTCTTCACATTTTGAAAAGATTTGAGGATACTATAGGATGGGAATTGATGTTCTTTAAGTAGGGATGCATTAAGATAGGATATAATCATGAAATTATGTATGTTTGTGGTAAGATCTAACCAAATATTTACATTCTTTAAAATATTATTTTTCATTCAAACTTAAACTCCTTTTTCATGTAAATTTAACATGGTACATTATATATTAAATAGGATCTTCAAATCTCACATTGGAGTTGCCTAGGGTTATGACAAGATCACATTCAAAAACTTGAGAACTTCTGCTTGAACTTCAAGAACACAAGAGGGAAATATGAGAAAAAGGTAGATGTAGAAAATCTAAATCCCTCTGAACATCATCTAGTCAAGGTATGTTTGATTTTAACCCTCATACGATAGTGGCTTGGTTAGGTTATAATCCACTAATGTACCTAGTGTGGTCCATGATATCCTACGAAATTCGTAGAAACATTTACCTATATTTAGTCACATGGGTATAATAACTACTAAAGAACATATAAATTCTTTCAAGGCTACCTTAATATTACTCAATGTTGTGCATGAAGATGTAGCATATATGTTTTTCCATGTCAATTTTAAGGATGCTACCTATGAATGGTTTTTAAGATTTTAATAATGTGTTCATAAATCAATTAGAAAAAATCATCAGCCCTTGCATTATTTATCACCAATTTACAACTATTAAAAAATATGTCAATGAACCTATCAAGTACTCTAATGCTAGGTTTTAGAAGATGTTTAGTAGAACCATAAATCCATACAAGCCACATGAGATTCTAGCTTTAGATATCTACAAGGATGTAGTGGATCCCATGACCTCGATGTTCTTAAAGAGATCCATACCAGCCATAACCTCACTAGCAAGGGCTTATTTAGAAGCATTAATTATTAATGATCAAATGCAACCCTAAGGACAAATGTCTTATTTGATTCCAAATGTTAACCCTCACATACTAGTGATGAACTTGTTTCCTAATAATAATCAAAGCATGCCTGATATGAACTAATTTACAAACCTCACTTAGTTGCACTTGAATCATATTACCCCTAATCAAAACATAGGATTCATGAGCTAGCCCACCAATAATGGCTTTAGAATATGAGATAAGATGGCATTAGTGTGAACTACTAATGTTATAAATAATCAAGTACATAATTTTGAGACCTCTAAAAGAGAAAATGAATCTATCTTAAAAATGGTCCATAAGCTAAGTACTAATTTCCTCTAATTAAAAAAATAAGTGGGGAATATTATTGAATGTTTAGGAAGGAAAATTTTCTTTCAAAGATATAATAAGCAGGCAATAGGTTCTAGAATGATAGTTTCCACAATAATAGAAACCATGACCCCTCCTCTAAGAAGTAAACCATGGATATCAACCTCATAGATATTACATTACCTGACTATTATAGGGTGTATTCCATAGCTAAGCATGGAAAGATTGTCTGCCTTGAATTTTTCAAGGCATTTGAAGCATTCCAAGAGGAGTTGAACACATTTTAGGTAGTTACCAATAAGGATAATAGTGCACATACATATGGCCCAAGGCATTTTGACCATGATTTCATGGTAGAAACTATTACTTTCACCTTTCAAGAAGAAAATGAACCAAATGAGATCCTTGATAAATCTATGTATTTGAACAGTTCTTAAAAAAGACTTAACCATTAAGGAACAAAGAACAAAGGCAACCCTTAACTACCTCAACCCCACCAAATAAATTTAGAACTCCTCTAGATCCTTCTTTAAGTACTAACCTTGACCCCCCAGGGAGCATTCTCAAGCATAGCCATGAAGTCCCTAGTCCTCCCAAAACTAGTTAAAACATAGTTGAGGACATGAAGAAGATAAAGTCTAATATCACCTTACATGAGTTAACACAAATCATAAAACAAAGGGATTTGTTTCTAGAGTCCTTAAAATTTAGAAAACATCCCAAGATAGATCATGCTAATGTAACAGTGCATAAGGCCAAAGCTGAACCTCCCCCTTTCTTGCTCATAGTCAAAATATTTGGTAAAAGCTTGCACAATTACGTATTAGGCATAGGTGCTTCCACTAATGTCATGTCTCCTGGCATATGTAAACAACTTGGCTTAACCCCCATCAATTATGATAGGATTTTCACCCAATTAGATAAGTTAAGGGTTAAAGTGGTTGGAAAACTTTTGAATATCCACATGCAGATAACCTCTAAGCCTAGGGTACAATAATTCACTGATATTTAGATAGTAGACATGCTTGATGTGTATGGTATTGTATTACATAGAGAATGGACTAAAGATTTAAATGGGTATATGTCTATTGATTATTCCCACTTATGGCTACTTTGGGAGTCCCAAACTGAATCAGAGTTAAGAGGGAACCAAGGATGAAGCATATGATAAAAGAGTACAATGCTACTATTGAAAAGGTCAACATAATTAACTTAGAATTGTGAATTTTCACCCTAGAAGCTAATAAATTTGATTATCTTAAGGACATGGAGGCTATGGATATTACACTTTGATGGTGCTAGATGCAAGGCTAGATCAGGTGTTCACATTGTCTTAACTGATCTAGTTGACAAAAGCTATCATGCCTCTTACAGACTCTAATTTACATACACCAATAACCTTGATGAGTGTGAAGCTCTCATCCTTGGTTTCCAATTTTCTATCAAGAATAAAGCTAAAGAACTACTAGTTTTTGAAGATTTAGAACTAGTAGTCAACCAAGTTGGGAGTAGGTATCAATGTAAACTCTCATACCTCAAAAAGTATAAGTTTAGAGTTTGGGACCTAATTAAATATTTTGACACTTTCAACATCACTTCCATTCCCCAAGATGAAAACCAAACTACCAGTGAACTGGAATCAATTGCAATGAACCTCATGTCTAATCCAAACTCCCATGATTTTAGTATTGAATTAGTTCTATGTCCATTAGTACCTAATAATGTTAACCATTTTCAAGTCTTTAATGATGACTAGTAGATATTAGATTTATTGACCAATTATATGGCATTTAAAGCCCATACCATTAATGAAATAGATGAAAATTCAACTGGAGGGAACAAGCTTAATATCAAAGTCATTCAACTATATGAAAATTAAATCCTTAAAGGAATGATTTCTCTATAAAAATTGTTTGATCAAGATAAACTAGTTAAGGTTTCTAAATTTCTAAAGGTAAGTGGAAAAGATTGTAATACTATGGATATTAGTTCCCAAGTTCAGCCCCAATTAGTAAACATTGGGAAGGCTTATACAGCTTCTAAGAATAATAAGGCCAAAGAAATCCTTACCAAATATAAGAATATTATAGCATGGTCCTATGATGACCTAAAAATATTTGATCGAAGGGTCATTACCCATACCATACCCCTTAAAGAAAGATGTAAACCTTTCAAATAGAAATAAAGACCAGTAAATCCCATGCTAGAACCTATGATATTCGAAGAATTCAAAAGGTTATTGGATGCAAGGATAGTTTTTCCCATCAGACATTCAACTTGGGTGGCCAATTTAATGCTAGTTAAGAAGAAGAATGGTGAGATTAGGCTATGTAATAAAATCAAATATTTGAACAAAGGATCAAAGAAGGAAAATTATCCCCTCCCTTCCCTTGATCAAGTAATTCAAACTATTTTAGGTTCAACTATGATGTCTTTCTTTGATGGCTTTTTAGGCTATAACCAAATACTGGTTAATAGAGAAGATAGGATGAAGACATAATTCACAACAAAATGAGGGACCTTTGATTACAAAAGGATCCCTTTTAGACAAATCAACATAGGATCCACCCTCTAAAGAGCAATGAATCATGCTTTCTAAGGCCTGATTGGTAAGTGCATCATCATTTACATGGATGATCTATTTTTTTTCTAAAAATAGAGAAGAGCACTTCATGCACCTACAACAAGTTTTTAAAATATGTAAAAGGTATGGCATTTCCTTAAAACCTAAGAAAATAATATTTTATGTAACTAGAAGAAAACTATTAGGGAAAATTATAACTAAAGATGGCATCTCCATAGACCCTGAAAGAGTGGAGGCCATATCTAGAATTGAGCTTCCAAAAAATAGGAAGGAACTAAAGTTATTATTTGGAAAAATAAATTTTGTAAGAAAATTTATTTTTGGTTTTGAAGAAACTGTCAAGCCACTAAATGACATGCTCAAAAAATATATCAAGGTGATTTGGAAGGAATAATCTAAGAAGGCATTCAATGACATCAAGGAATTCATTGGCCAAGCCCTAGTGTTTATAAGTCCCAATTTCTCAAAGGATTTTTATCTTTACTCTTTTGAATTTGATCATACTATGGCTACTATATTGACTCAAAAAGTTGATGAGTGTGATCATCCAATAGATTTCATGAGTACCAATTTCAAGAATTCTAATCTCAACTATTATATGATTGATAAGTAGGCATATGTGCTACTAAAAGTAGTAAGGAAGTTTAGACACTACAACTTTATAAATAAGGTGCATGCCATCCTACCTGACCCTACTACCAAACTTATGTTGAGTCAAAATGAGCTAGGAGAATGCAGAGGTAAGTGGATGTTAGTTCTAGAGGAATATTACTTGGAAATGAAGATAACAAAGCTAGTAAGGTGCCAAGGTTTAATCCAAATGATTGTTAATGATATCCCTAGGATAAGTATCATGTAAGTAGACCAACATAGTTTTCAAATCAGTGAATGATATGATTCAATCATACATTTGTTGATCAATGGTGTTTATCCTCCAAGCTTATCTAGGGAACAAAAGAGGGACTTAAGGCTTTAGGTAGCTCACTACCTAATCAAGGATGGGGGAATAAATTTGAGGGGATCTACCTAAGGTGTATCTCATAAGAAGAATCCACTCAAATTATGGCCACCTTCCATGAAAATTTTTGTAGTGGACATCCCTTTATAAGAAATACTACCCAAAATATCTTAAGGGTTAGTTACTGTTGGCCCACTATATTCAGATATGACCATAAACATGTATGATAATGTAACTCTTTTTAGATTTTTAGCACCAAAGAGAAAAAAATAGCCATGCCTATATGACTAGTCATGATTGACAAGCCATTCACACAGTGGGGTCTAGACTTTGTTAGAGTTATCAACTCTAAATTATTTGAGGGCCAAAAGTATGTCTTAACTACCATAGATTATTTCACTAGGTAGGCAAAAGTAGTAGCTACCAAGTAATGCAAAAGGGAGGAGGTGATTGGATTCCTAGAAGAAAGTATATGTACTAGATTTAGGACCCCAATCTCTCTAGTATGTGATAATGGATCCACATTCATTTCAATTGAGATGACTGAATGGGCCTAAAATAATGTGATCAACCTTAATTTTTATTATAAAAACTATCCTCAAGGAAATAGTGTTTCAAAGTCCATAAATAAGAACTTGATGAAGGCAATCAAGAAGTTTACTGAAGACAAGCCTAGAACTTGGCACAAGTTGCTCATGTTTACACTCTAGGCTGACAGAATATGAATCAAGAAGGATTTAAAAGCTTCACCTTTCATGTTGGTGTATGGGATGGATCCCATATTCCCCATCACCCTCAAATTTCCTACAATAGGTTCATGTAAGAATACATAGAGGATAGTCAAGAAAACATAGCTTCTAGGCTACTAAACCTCATCCAAATGGAAGATGATAATGAAATACTTTTGCTAATTTTATTAGACACTAGGCTACATTATGAATATGGTTTGACAAAAAGTCTAATATAAAGGTGTTTAGGTAGGGAGACTTAGTCATACTTTGGGACAAAACATCTAAACCTAAAGGAAAGCATGGTAAATTCACACCCTTGTGGATTGGTCCATATCAGATTAGTGACATATTAGGGACAACACCTTCAAGATCAAAGATTTACAAGGGGAAGAGTTCACATTACCTACTAATGGGTAATACATGAATCATTAATTCTCTACCACCTAGGTCTCTTGGGGTCTTTATGGAGTAACATTCAAGGGGATTAAAATTGATTCAGTAGGATAATTAGTTTTTTTATGCATCTTTTCTTTCTTGTCCCTAGTTTGTCCATAAGTTTATTAATATTTGTTTAGTTCTTTTATTTTTCTTTCTCTTTATTTCTATTGAATTTTGTTTTTCCTATGGTTTCTCCTTGATCTTAGAGTATTTTGGAGTCCTCCCTAAATCTTGGGAATTATGAAATCTACTATAAATAGGCCCCAATCCTAAAGAGAAGGTGTGAACCCAACACAAAGGCAACCCTAGTCTTGAAAACCAACATCATGATACAAATTTGAGAATTTGATTACAAACAGATAGAAGGGAAGTCATTCCATAAGATTTAAGTCATGACCTTAGATCCACACTAGTTTTAAGAAGATTTGTACTTAGGATTTGAGACCTAAATTATCAAAAGCATGCTAGTACCTAGAATTTAATCAACATCCTTTCATAGGAAAAGGGTTATAGCCTTGAGTGATCCTTCCAAAATAAAATATTTGAATAAATCCTAAACTTGGATAACTTGGTTCCTAACCTTATTGAAAGTAAAAATATCTAAAAATACAAAAAATATAATAAGAATATAAGGCAAAACTAATGCTTTCATTAGAAGGTGATTTAGGAAACCTCCATCAGGGCTATGGATGCCTAGTTGGTAGTGGATCAAGGCTATGAGTGGAAAAAAATGTGTCTATATTAGGGATATAAATGTCTAGTTAGCAATAAATTAATGCCTAAGATTTCCCTAAGACAAACTATGATTCAAATAAACACAAAAAAGATGTTCAATACACCCAAGTCAACATAAATGATTGAAGGAAGAAAGCTAAGGAGTACATCTTGAGCCCTATGGTAAATAGTAAATGGAATCAAAGCACACACATAGCTTAGGTATGTCTTTACATTTAAAATTAAATCTGTTAGTGCAAGGTCTGTTTCAACCACAATTAGATCTAGATGGTAGTTTCTTAGGTCAAATGGAATGGTGACCTCCATGTTTATCTAAACTCAGAGTCTGGAAGTTCTAACATATTTATATGTTTCCCCTAGAAGTCACCATTTCATGGGACCAACATACCCCACTCATTTAGAAAATTAGGGACCCTTGAGAGACCTGTGTATCCAAGTTTGAGATATTTGAACATTGAGGTCCCTTTTTGAAAGAATTTGAAGATCATCCACCCATGAAACACATTTATGTATTTTGAAAACCTCTCATTTTGTGCTAACTTGGATAATAGAGTTTCTTAAGTTATTTTAGGTTCCTTTGAAGGCCTAAGGTTTGTTGTTCATAAACCTTAGGTAGCCTTTAGTTTAAATTCAAATATTGGTGGGATCTTAGTCGATGAGAATGATTGAATAAATTGGTTAACAAAAGGGTTTATCATGTTTTTTAACATGACCTGAGCCTTTATCCATTCCTTTCCACTTTATTTTACCTTAGGTCTAAATTAATGTGCTTTATGTGGTCCTTTTTTAAAATTCACCTAACTTAGACTAGGTTATTAATATTAAATCACTGATATTTAATCTTGACCTTAGTCTTAATAATCTATCCTAAGTATTTATGTACTTAAGCCTAATGGTTATTCCTCATGTCCTCTCACTCACCATATCTTATTATATAGAGCATATTAACCAAAAATATATATCTTAAGTAATGTACATCATAAAAGGATCAATGATAACCACTCGCTTATTGGATTTGATCCAATAGCATGATGCATAGGGAGAAAAGTTAAAAGGTACATAAATCCTTGAGGGATGGTGAATTTCCAATAAGTAGAATAAAATAAAAGGGACCCACTTAATAAAGGTGTTTAATTAATTATCTAGTTTACCACGAAGATCAATGGTGATCACTCACCCATTGGATTTGATCTAGTAATATGAGAAGACCTTTACTCAATAAGGGCACTACAAAGATCAACAATGATCACTTGCTCATTATATTTGATCTAATGGTGCAAGGATATCGATGAATTTTCAATGCTATGTAAGCTTGACACATGGCCAATGTGTGACCAAGATGATAACTAACAAAGAAACATAGCATGGAAAGATCTGTGAGAGTGCCAAGTGCCATAAATATGAGCCTAAAGATATATGAGCCAATGAGAGTAAAAGAACTCAAATTTACATCAATGAACCACATTAAACCCAAGATATTTATCTAATAGAGTGAAGTAATGGAGGCTTTTAAAAGCCAATGGCTAGTATCTGAAGGCAATTATGAAAATTACCATAAAAGTCTAGAATGCTACCACATGGACTCTACACAAGCATAAAAGGGAAAAATCAAAGATATTTTGAGCTCAAAAACACAAAGAACATTAATAAAAAGGTCCCATGAAATCTAAGGCATGTATGAAATTAAGTCTTGAGTAAATCTACCAATAAATCTCAAAACCCTAAACCCTTTATAAAGAGGATTTAAGTTGACTCAATTAACTTCACCTGGTCAAGATAGCATAACTACAATTTGAGAAACAAGTGCCTTGGTAAAATCCTTGGAAACCCTATGATGATAATTCTATATCATCAATGGTAGTAAGAAAATAATAATTAAATATGGAAGTTGAGCTGTATCTAACCTTTGATAATGAAGGAAGGATTTTTAAGGATACAAAGCTAGACTTGGTATCCCTAAATGTCTATAGAGTCAAGAAATGATCAAAATTATTCTTCCTTATGGAAGAATTATGGCCCATATCTTAGGAGGAGAGGATAAATACTACTACACATCAAATATAAAATGATATAAATATAATTCAGATGGTAGGTCTTCACCATGTAATAACAAAACCAAATGTAATGCATTGTATTGATGTCCTTCCTCTTATTTTAATGGATTGTAGAATAGATGGGGAGTGGATTATTTGAGAGGGAAGTAATAAAATGGCTTCATGTATCACCCCCATTTCCTTTGAAACCTATTACAAGATTCTCTTTCCCCATCTCAAACTCCCATTCATGAGAGATTGGATTAACACCCAAGACCTCGATTCGGTCGTCACACCATGGTTAATTTAGGGATCCCATGTTTTTAGGTACCCTGATGGAAAAATTTATATTTTAAAATTTATATAGGGAATAAAGATATCCATGACCTTTCTAAATATATCTCTTGTTTCCCCTTCCACTACTTTTATGAATAGAGTCTAGGTATATTATGTCCATTTTATGCTAGGAGATAAATTGACCCCTCCTGTGGGAGACGTGATAATCTTTTTCCTAGCCTAAAAATTAAAGGATATTAAAAGGACATCCAATAAATTTTATAGTATGTCTTATCTCTTGTATTCCCTCCTAACCTATGTAACCTTCCCTAGCATAATAAATTGGTCCCCTGATGGTAAGACCACAATCTCCCACCATTACTCTAAATTACATATATTCAGGTATAAGAACCACATGTAATATAGTTTTGACGGTTTTTTACTAGACATTTATGAGGTGATCATATGCATCCTTATGCCAAGACTACATCCTCTCATCAAAAAACAAATGGAAACCATGGGGGATGTGTGGTACCACCTAGATTGCATGATGATAAAGAGAGAGGGGATTCTAACTTAGCCATATAGAATACCAATTCATGTCCCCAAAAATCTTTCAAAATAGGAGATTTATTTATATATTATTCAAGGTGTGGATAGGACATGTAAATAACATAATAAATATCAAGTCTATCCCTTCCCATTTGACATTGACAAAGTTATAATCAGAGATTAGAAGCTGCTGGATGTCATGGTGGTTCATAGGAATTCCTTTGATTTGTAGTTGGATGACCTAAAAATGTGGGAACTTAGGAAACATCTAGGATAGTAAGGTCCCAAAGATTGAATATTGACATCAAATAGGTGTAGGTGATGACATCTACATTAGAGCCAAGAATTTTGAAGTAATTTCTATAATTGGAGGTCACAACATCTAATTGGAGTGTAAGTTAGTTAAGGAAAACAAGCCCTTAGGAGAAAGATGGAAATTACACCCTTTAAATTATCACTTATTTCCTAATTCATCTAGGACTACTCATAAAAATCCACCTACTAAGGGATAGTCCTCTGAGCCTCAACAAGTGAAATAAGTAGAACAAGCCCAGGTTGAGCAGCTTGGGGATATCAAAGGAAAAGGTAAAGCTGTGGATGAAGAACCAAAGATAGATAAGAGACATAGATAAGGCCTTACACATTCAACACTCCTAAAAATACCTTCTTCTTTATTGGAATTTACTGGCATGGTGGCCCTTGAAGAAGGAGAAACATTAGAGGGTGACCTTATTGATATAGTAGCTGCATACAATTTTGATAGGGAAGAGGATCCCTTTGGTGAAGCATGTAAGGAATTAATTAAACTAGATGGGGAGAATAGGAAGGTAGAATTGGAATTAGTTCTTGTGGCTCCAAAAAAAATGCATAGGTTAACCATCACTCATCCCAATAGTGAAGTCAATCTTTTTAGTGATGAAAATTCACTTCATGGACCAATCATCTGTGACTAGTTTATCTATGGAAAGCTGTGAAAGATCCCATCCCTCTCCCCATCATGGACCTTGATGTGGATTAGTTTTATTTAATATGAAAACATCAAGCCATGGATAAAAGATATAGTGGAAAAATAAGAAGATAAAAGAATGCAAATTCAACATATTTAAGAGAAACAGAGAATTACCACCTCAAGAGCCTTTGGGAGTAAAAGTGTGGAGGTGCCTAAGCCTCAAAAATTCAATTAAATAAAGGTTAAGGTGTAATTAAACCCAAACATATTAGCCTTGGAGAGGACCATAATGAGGGTAACCATGGTGGGCTAGGAAGAGTTCACATTTCAGAAGGTGGAGCCATTCATAGGGTTATCCCCTATGGGAGGGAAACAACTTCATAAAGATCCCATCCATGAGGAGGATGTGGTAAGTTTAATTGAGGATCAATCTCAATAGGCTATAGTTTATTTCTAAGTATTAGTGTAAATAATTAAGAACTTAAAGGAAGAAAAGGAGAATTTGTAGACTCAAGTTGTTCTCTCAGTCCCAGGCTCCATGATAAATATGTTGGATGGGTAATTTTATGACATGTTCAAAGAATTAAATTCCATAAAGTGATGGTATAAGGCCCTTAAATATCAAGATAGCTTACCTAGGTAACTAGCTACTTAATGGCAAGCCTCTAAAGATAAAATTACTCAGCTCCTTCATATCTAGATTAAGAAGCAAATCCCAAACTTCAAGGCTATCAGTATGGGGCATTTAAGTGCTATATTGGGGATTATTAGAGAATAAATTTAGGTTTTGAATTATTTTTATGTCAAAGTTGAGTAGATCATATAATAATAAAATGAGTTCATTTATAAAATTGAAAAGCTCCTAAGCACCATGCTCGAGGATCCTGCATAGACTACTACCTTGGGGATTATAACTGACAAATAATTCCATCACAGAACCACCTTGGTGACTCAAGTAATCAAAGGTAAGGGTTACGGATAATTAAGAAGGGATAAAATTAGAATTTTTAACATGATCTTCAATGTAGGGGAGAGAATCAATGAAGCTAGGAGCATCAAAGAAGCCTTAGCTAGAAATGATAAAGATTTTGCTGAGTTGGTAAAATAAGAAGAGGAGTACATCACTAGGTCAGTTGTAAATTTAGTCTTAGTTGATGAAAAACTGACAAAGGCCAACATCCTACATCAAAAAATGGACCCACCTCTAACATCTTAATTATGGCTTACCAGCAAGGCAACCTATTCATTTTGTAAAGGCACATGATAATTTCTTAGCGTGATTGCCTCTAGGTTAGTAGGATTATAAAATATTATTGTATTATAGTTACAACAAAGACAACTATATTTTGTACAATTGTAGTTGTAAAACTCATCATTATACAACTTGGATTCCTATAAAAGGGCATGTATTACCATTTTAAAAAAGGATGACTTCAAGATATTTGTATAATTTTGAGTAATTAATACAAGAGATCAAAGAATTCTACAAGAATTATCTAGTTTTGGTGTGTTTAAATTTCTAAGTCTCTCAATTAATTTTTTTGTTTTGAATACAAATGATATCAATAAATACTGAGCAAGATTATTAATTACAAGGTTACTAGCTTGTGTATGCTAGGTTAGTTAAAATAATTTAATTTACTTCATTTCATTTACCCTACAACAAAGATGTGATTTAGCTATATAAGTGTAGTTTAAAACCTTAAATCAAATTTAATTTAACTTGTATTATCATTCCTCCTTTTTAATTGGGCTTTGTTTGTGGTGAAACATTAGGTTAGACTACATTACACTATATTGTGGTTAAGATCATGCTCTGAAAATATTGAAGTCTTGTCAATATGTTCATAATATAAATCAATAATCATTGTTTATTTCTTACCCTACCTTCTCTTTTGCTTATTTTTAAACAAATAATATTATTTTAAATACATTGTTCATAACCATTTTAGTCTAGTCAATAGTCTAGATCTGGGTTAGTTTATCCAAACTTTTCAAGAAAGGTACTAAGATGGCTCCCTACCATCAAAATTTATAAATATTGTTGAACAATTCATGTTGTTTTTCCTCTTTTTCCACCACAAGCATCTCAATTTCCAAATATCTTCAAATCTTACTTTGAATCTTTAGATTCTAAAATGAGAAGTGTTGTTTAAACATTAGAAAGTGCTTGTGGTTCATTTACGCACATCAAAACCACCCCTACAACTAATTAAATAATTAAGTTTGAAAATAAACTAAGATAAAAGGTCAAACTAATTGATATAAATAATGATAAAATTATTACATTCAATTTTGTATCACAACCTACAAACCAAATACAACTAATAGCTTCATCAGAGATGTAGTTTTAATTATCACCATAATCTCCTCATGTACTACTGAAGAAGTTAATTTAGTTAAATCTTATCACACTCCTTTATCCACAAGATTTACACATAGACATGCCTATAAAAATTAATTATTATGGAAATGTATATTATGATTATCATTAGAATACATGACATTCAATGAATAAATGATTTAAAGTGAGACATAATATAGATGATCTTATAAATGACAACAATATCAACTTGGGAACATATATAGAGGAATTTAGGCCAAAATAGAATATAAATATGAAGATATTTAATTATATATTTCCTAAAAATGAGACAACATAAAATAATGATACTTTAGAGGTAAATTATGCATATAACATGCATGCATCAACCTCCTATGATGTATGATCTTCCAATAGATGTTATTAGTGGTAAACTTACTGACACTTTAATAGAGTGGCCTATGATCATCTTTGATGATACTAAGATAGTTTTTAATAATTCATATTTTCATGTGCTCTTCATATAATCTTATATCAATGATCAAATCATATATTATCATGATATAAAATTGTTTAGTGAGAATGTTTGCACAATGATAATTCTCCTCCCTTGAGTACACAAAATAAGATTTATAAGACAAATCAAGATTAGTTAAAGGATTATACAGATAGAAAATGGCTTGGGACACAACATTACCTCTTTAATTAGGTTAAAACATATTATCTAAGACATTCCTATTTATACAAAGTAACATGGTCTTTGACATGTTATGAAGATTCTATTGGATGAAAAACCTTTGTGCAATAACATGTAAAGTGCATAGATTTATATATTACATACACTAAAATAGGTTAATAAAAATTATAGGAGTGTAATATGAGTACCCTCTAAAGGCATTGGTATCTACTCATCCAACTAAACCACCACTACAAGTGGTTGTTACACCTAATCAAAATCATTATATAGATATGGTTGGTACACTTCTTGAAAATCATTATACAAAGTTAATTGTTACATATATGAAATATATATTTATACACCCAATTTAAAAGAACATAGATGGTCTTCATAGATGGAGAACTATTAAATTATAATAAAATTATAGGATTAATGAAGACCCACATTATAATATATCTCCTATAGTACATATTCAATTAACACCATAGATAGTTCAATGTGTTACAACATGAAAATAGTCTATGATCCATTCTCTTAATATAAAATAAATTACACAATGTCTTTTACCATATATATTTATATATCTGAAATTAAATTATGATTATCTATCATGATAGATATGTAAAACACATGAATTCTTATCAAATTTTGATACACCCACAATTTGTATCTCTTGTCCATGATAGAGGATCCTTATGGTATTTGATATATGCACTTCTCATGATCCTCACTTTAGTGTGATAATTATTTATCTTTTATAATTTTAAAATCCTCCAAAATATTAAAAATACAAATAATTAAAAACTACAAAAAATCTAATATTAAAAACAACCACAATTAGGACCTGATCATGGCATAATTACTAAATTACATGATTCACATGTTTTATTTATCACATTTTTAATATATGACATATTATTTTCATATAAACATTCATTTCATGGTATATGAGTGTGATGTATGACATACAACTTACACATGGACATATAGATGTTAGAATTATACTCTAATGAGTGCCCATGCTCATATCAAGGCCATATTGTTCCACATGTTTCAGTATTATAGGTTATATATTTATATGACCCTTATAACATGTTGAATTACCTATATTATTTACACATGCCTTGATATTTAGTCATATGTTACATAGTGATACATATATATATGTTATTATACCATGATGTGACATTGATACATATAGATAGTGTAGACTAGAATTTACTTGTCTAATTCTCCATTGATTTTTGTATTATCTTACTTGATAAGATATTTAATGTTTGTATATTGTGTATTTCCTTTTTTACTTATTTATGACATAATTGTGTCCCTTATGTGTTCCCATTATAATTTTTTGATATTTTTTTATCCCTTGAGTGTGGTCTTTTGGACTTATTTGATGTGACATTCTTGATGTCCCTTATTTACAACACACACACACACACACACACACACACACACACACACACACACACACACACACACACACACACACACACACACACACACACACACACACACACACACACACACACACACACACACACACACACACACGTGTGTGTGTGTGTGTGTG
The DNA here is from genome assembly GCA_037957365.1 of Torreya grandis. Classification (NCBI taxonomy): domain Eukaryota; kingdom Viridiplantae; phylum Streptophyta; class Pinopsida; order Cupressales; family Taxaceae; genus Torreya; species Torreya grandis. The sequence goes on from JARHVA010002898.1 coordinate 1,610,987, forward strand.
TGTGTGTGTGTGTGTGTGTGTGTGTGTGTGTGTGTGTGTGTGTGTGTGTGTGTGTGTGTGTCTTTTGAGTGTTGTGTCTTTGATATCCCTTGTTTGTGAAATATTTATGTCCTTTGAGCATGACACTTGGCCCTATTTTATGTGACATATTTTATGTCCCTTGATGAAAAAATATTATTCCCCCTTGTGTGTGTCCATTGGCCTTGTTTATTGTGACACCTTTATTTATCTTGCATTTGGATCTTACCCTTATGTATGAGACTAAAAACTGTTATTGTTGAGATTATTGACATAAGTAGTGCCATGATCTATAATATGCCATTTTACATCTTATTCTTATTTAAATATCCCTACATTATTTTATTCATTGATTCATCTATATAGACATGAAATTCATAATCCTTGCATTACATATAATACATACATTCCATTAATGACATAAACATTTTATTTGATAACATGATTTCCACATGTTCACATGATGTTATATTTATACATGACATGATACAATTAAATTTTATTTTGAGATTAGTGATGTATAAGATACACCCTTCATGTCAAAAGGGTGGAATTATAGTGGGATTGTCATAGAGGCATTATCCTTCATGAGTAAAAAATCATATCAGAGTATATATTTTTAGAAATTTAGAATGGTTCAAAAATTATATGGATCAATTAAATAACATATAATATCACATTACCATAAATTACAAGGGTGAATGTCATGAATATGCACTATCTTTTTAAAAAGTTGAGGATATATTCATACACACTTTATACATGCATGGGCATATGCACATAGTTTATAGTAACATGAATTGTAGGTTTCCATATAAACATACATTTGATATTTAGGTTATTAGATTCAACATATAGATGTATAAAAAAATATATTAGTTGGTACATATTCAAGAGGCATGATAGTATTGCATAATGTATACACATAATATTTTTAGAATTTTATCAAATAGTGATGATTTCTATCTTCTAGGAACCCATAGAGACTCAATATATTTGAGTGCATGCCCTAAAGGGTGAATTATGAAAGGGGTGGGCAGACCATTGGTGATTCACATGATTGTTGTCAATTATTTCAACTTATTAATAATCTAACCAAATCCTAAAAACCATTTCCTAAGTTATTACTCTTCTTTTTCATACTCCTCCAGTCATTTCCTACCTTCCATCCCTCATTTCTTCACGTAAATCCACTTTCAACTATATATTGTACTAGGTTGACTATGTCAACCCTATACTCTTGTGGGTAAAATTCATTTAGGGTCTGGGTTGGCTCTTGGCTAACCTAACCCATGACCTAGTGAATTTTTGTCCATAACAATACTAGGTTGATTGGGTTGACCCTGTCAGCCAAAACATTTAGAAGGGCCTAGGGATAAATCCACCTATATATAATATCATTTCATCATTATTTAAAAATGATCATTAGTTATTATTTTATTGTGCTTATTTATTATATTTTCTTCCACCATTCTACTCGAGGAGTCTTATCTTAGGGTTTACAATTGAAGAATCTAGTCTTTTGAAAAAGTATTGGATGTTTTGGCCTTTCTTAGTGATCCTTAAAAACCACAACAACCTTCTATGAATCCCATTTGGCTGAGGGAGAGATTGAGTCTTGACATGTTCATCTTTCATGTAAGTATTCTCTAACATTTCTCCTCAATTTAGTAGATATAAGTAGCATAAGTATTGGCTTCGAATAATATTACTTTTATTATTCATGCATTAGGGTCTTACTCATAGATTGCTTAATTGAGACTCTCCTATGCATGCTTTTTTGTTTACTAACCCTAATATTGTGCAACAAGATTTGGTGATAACTAGATTAGATTTTACTTACTTGTTATTAGTCTAGTGAATATGGAAAAATATGGCTTAGTGAGGGTTAGTGCATGATTGTGATTGACTAGAGGATTTGGAGCCCTCTCTAAAACTATTTATTATTGTAAGAGATCCCATAATTTGGTGTAGTGGATCCTCATATTGGTCATGTTCTTGATTAACTAATGTATGCCCAATTGGAAGTGTAAGTATGTTATTTTTTCTATGAGTTATGATTGATTTATAGACATGATGCATTTCTAATTGCATACATTTTGGTGAACCTGATATGAATCTAACCCTTGTAGGTTTTATTTCACATTTTTAATTATTTTATTTATTATTTTTATATAGTTTCAATACTAGGTCAATAGTGTTGGTATAGTTTCTAACTTCTATGCATAGGTTTAATACACAATCACATCAACATGACTATATTGTGTTTCTACAGGTCTTCATCAAATACAAGCTACTAGGTCAAACAAGTCAAAAAAGTATATGTTTTCACTTCTAGACAAGCCACTAGGTCAACCATATCGATATAATACACTTATAGACTTTAGAAAAACATACTAAGTTGACACTACCAAAATGGTATTCTTCACATGCTTTAGCAAATAGGGAACTATAGAACTAGGGCAACCCAGTCGACATAATTGGAATAATTTCAATGTAAAAATCAAGGAACTTCAACAATAATATCATTTTATTCTACATCTTCCAACCCACCAAGGTTCCTTTATTTCTCTATCATTTTTTTTTATTAATTATAGTTCTATTTTTCATAGTTTTGTAATATTTAAAATTTCCCTTATACAAAAAACTAGGTCAACCTTGTTGACCTAGTTTTGTATCCTTCTTTTATTTGAAAGATGAGGTCGACACTCTCAACATAGTTTTTATCAGACCCTTACTTCAATAGTATTGAAACAACACTATCAACTCTATAATATAATCTCTACATACTATCATCTGAACCAACACAATACTATGTTTCAAAATTAGAATTAACATTTATATGCTAGTAATTATCTCACACTTTCACTTTTACATTGCTTGTATGCTTTGAATAGATCACATAGTCTAATTACGATATTTTTTTAATAAACCATTTAGTTGCATTATTTTTATCTTTCTTGCACACACTAACAAATCACATAATTTTAAAATTCATTTAAATAATTATCTACCCAAAGCCTACTTACTTGGATTTCATCACCAAGGGGGAAGCCAACATGGTTATTTTCCAAGTATAAACATGTGGTTAATGGTATATATTAGAAAATTACTTGACACCCTTATAATTTTAGTGTGTGAAGTGAGGGGGTAGGCCCCAATACCAAGCTAATACTATTGCCAACATAGATCCCTTTTAGCCTAAACATCCTAATACTATCCATAGATTGATTTCTACTTTTATAATTTCAGCCAACTTCCCTATCACACTTAAAATCATATTCTAATAATCTAACAATAGTTAGGATCACCAATTAGTTAGCATTTACTTTCCAAGGTGATTGTATATCTTTTCTCAATTGTATGTTGTATTGAAAAAACTTGTATTGACCAGTGTTAGTGCAAGGTTTCATGATATGTACTTCAATTTGATCATCCTCATTGATCCAATTGATTATGTGTTTCTTTTAATTCCTTGATTTCAAAAGTACTTATAAATTTTTTACTATTTTTAGTACACAGTCATTCTATTTAATGTATTCTCTTATAAAATCTATGTTCTCCAACCTGTAGTACTAGGTCAAACCTATGGACATAATAATATTTTTTTCCTCCTAGGATACATTACTAAGTTGATTTTATTGACTCTATATCCTTATTTTCCTATTTTATATCTTAGGTTACAATACAAGGTCAACTTTGTCAACTTTGTATCCCTATTTTCTTATTTTTAGACCCAATTTATAGTAACAGGTTCACCCAATTGACTCTGTACTCTTACTATTATCCTATATGTCCAACTTAATTCTTTGTCTCTCACTCTTCGTAATTAACATCCTCTTTCTTTCATCAAGCATGAAATCTTGTATCAAAATCTTTTTGGACAACCTATATCCATTTAGATACTATATGGGGTGTTATTTTCTTCTTATCTTTTCTTCGTCTTTCTAGCCTTTAGGACATCTTTCAATGCCCATACACATATTACTATAGCCATTTGGACATCTCATGATGCCCAACCACATGTCATTTTAGGATTTGGGGCATCGTGCAATGCCCATACCTAGATCCACTTACCCTTTGGGGCATATTGTGATGCTCACACTTATTCTACATGACATAATACCAAACTAATTATACTTCAAGAAACATTCCAAGATAGATAGGCTTGTCTCTCATGTTTTTATCATTGATATGATTGTTAATGTATATTCATGTACTTATTTTCATGATTTCTATATGTTATCTATCTAACACTTTTTTTAGGTTACTTACATGAGTCTCACCCTTTGTAGTAGTTCTCTCCTTTTACAAACCTTAGTCTTTTCTTTTTGGTCTTTTCATTTCCCTTTTTCTTATGAGTTGCATTATAAAATCATAGATAGGACCTAATATTACTCATGATGTGCTATAGTCTCTCTTTTTTTATACTTTTTACACACTTTTGGCACCGCTTAGGTTTCTCTTTTATGATTTGCAATGTAAGACCATGGATAAGACCTGACCTTCCTCACAAATACCATATTATGCTTATCTAGTTTATTTTTCCAATAGTTTTTGGCACCATTATTAGTTTTTTCTTTAATGAGTTGTAGTGTAAGACCATACATAGGACTTGGCCTTCCTCATAAAATTAGCATCTTATCATTCATTTTATATAATGTGTTTTGTAATGGTTATGAGTTCTTGCTCTTTGTTCTTAGCTTTATATTTTATTTATTTTGATTGATGGGATTTACACAACAATTTGTGTTATCATTTTTTTCTCCATTTTCCTCATTCTCATGATAAGGAATCACACTTTTCTATCATTGAACTCCTTTTTTCACCATTTGTCACATTTTTATGATTTGAAGTAATTCAAATTATTTCATGTTTCATTCCTCTTGAATTCTTTTCCTTTCACTATAAATTAGATAAAACAAGGTCAAAGTTAATATAGCACTTTTATTTCACCTAAATTTATAAAAATCTTAGACACCATTCTCTCTAAATCTCTCTCTTATAAATTAAGTCCCATGTATTCAAATCAAAGTCATCTTTCACACCCATGTTTGGTTCTCTGAATCCATATGGAGGAACAAAAAAATACATCATGAAAGCTAAAATCCAAATAATTTTAAATAAATGATGATGATATATAAAAGGTACCATACAAATTTCCAAAGTCAAAGACACACCAAAATAAGTGATTATAAACACATCTCCTATCTCCAATTAAAGCTCAAAATCCATAGTTTACACTAGAGTTCAGGTCCATTGGGTGTGGTAGGATAGTAGATTAGAATAGGATAATTCAATAAACTCTATTATGCTACCTACTTTCTAATTCAAATACCCAATATTCATAGTATATCGATGGTTCTATAAGGGGTCCTAAGAAGCGGGGAACACATTGTGGGATGGTAGGCCCATTTTATTTTTCATGCATATATCCTTCAAGGGATGATCTAATATTTTATTTTTTAACTTAAGATTTGTGTGGCTAAGATAAGTTCTTCAGAGTCCTTGAGGTCAACAATCCCCTTATTTTGACAAACCTAATTTGAGTGTATTGACTTCAATAAAGAGTTCTGCTACCTTAGTTTTTCTTTCATTCTCCCCTCCACCCATTTCATTTTCCCCTTTGATAGGAAAATTGTGATTCTAAATCTATTTTCTTTCTTCTATCCTTCCTCTTCACATCTTAAAAACATGATAGGACTGCTTGGTTTCAATTTTATTTATCCTTAGATCAAAACAACATGTTAGAGTAACTTTGGATTACTTTATTTATACCATGGCTCTACATTTAGAGATGCGATTTGATTTATTTTACCATTTATCATTGTTTTACCAACATTTTTATGGACATATGAGTCTATTTATACTTTCATGTACTTTTTTCATTATTAAGTGATGTTGGCTTATTACTTCTTACTCATCAATGTTATTGTCCCTTTTATGCACCTTTTTCTATTGATGATTGAGTAAGGATTGCTACTACTTATTCATCAATGTTGTTTTACCATTTTTTTCTTGCCCATATTTTTAAAGTATTATTACTACTTTTACATTAATGTTTGATTACCATCCTTTTTGACATTTATCATTGGTTTGACTTGGTGAGTTTTCCTTTCTTACTTAAGGTTTACTTGTTTGATTTTTTTGGTCTTTAATATCCTTGGATTTTTGGTTACCCTATTTACTCTAAATTTTAACTTGGTTATCTAGTCTAACATAGCACTTGTCAACCTAGCTTGCCAAATTTATAATTACATCCCATACACATAGCACCTATTATGTTGGCTTTTTTATATTTCTTTGTTTTTGCTCTTTAATTTTGTATTATTGGGTTTATCAAAATTAGTCTCTACACCCTTCATAATCAAAACTAAAAACACAATAAACAACCATCTAGAGGTAAAGGTAAATCAAGGTATGGCATTAGATTTAATTTTTAGTTATTTCCCTTTCCATCATTTAATTTTAGTTATTTTTTCTTTAAAATATTGTAAATTTTTTTTAGCCTCAATGTTGCATGTTATGATGTTTCTTTCTTGAAGCACCATCCCCTATTTCACCTGCATGACACATGATGAGATTTGAGTGGGGAATATGTATACATATAATATTTTTAAACTTTTATCAAATACTGATGCTCTCTATCTTACAAGAACCCATCAAGACTCAATCTCTCTGAGTGCACATCTTAAGGGGTACATCAAGAAAGGAGTGGGTAGACCATTAGTGCATTTCAAGATTATTGTCCCTTATTCCACTTATTACCAATCCAACTAACTCCTAAAAACCATTCCCTAGGCTATTACTCCTCTTTTTCATACTCTTCCAATCATTTCTCATATTCTATCCCTGTTGTCCTCACCTAAATCCCCTTTAGACTATTTATAGTACTAAGTTGAGTTGACCAAGTACTCTTTGGGGTAAAATTCATTTAGGGTCTAGGTCAGCTCTTGGACGACCTAGCCTATGACGTAATGATTATTTATCAATAATAGTACTAGGTTGGTTGGGTTGAACCTATCAGCTGGCACTTTTGAAAGGGTTTAGAGTTAAATCCACATATATATACAATATCATTTCATCACTTTTTAAAAATGATCAAGAGTAATTATTTGCTTTTAATTCTTTATAAACCTCTCTTCCACCATTCTAATTCATGAGTCTTATCTTAGGGTTTTTACTTGGAGAATATAGTCTTGTGGAGAAGTCTTGGATGCTTTTACCTTTCTTAGTGATCTTTACAAACCACAATAACCTTTTTCAAAGCCCTTTTGGCCAAGGGAGAGATTGAGTATCGATGGGTTCATCTTTTGGGTAAGTATTATCTAAATTTTCTCCTCTCTTTAGTATATAAAAGTAGAATAAGTATTAGATTCTAATAATATTACTCTTCTTCTTCATGTATTAGGGTCTTACTCATACATGGATTAATTGAGATTATCCTATGCATGTTTTTTTGTTTACTAACCCCCATATTTGCCACAAGATTTGATGAGCACTAGATTATATTCTACTTTACTTGTTATTAATTTAGTGAATAAGAAAACATAGGGATTAGTTAGGGTTATTAAATTATTGTGCTTGATTGGAAGCATTGGAACCCTCTCCATCACTATTTATTATGGTAACATATCCCATAATTATGTGTAGTGGATCCCCATATTGGTCATGTTCCCAATATTCTAATGTATACCTAATCAAAAGTATAAGTATGATATATTTTCTTTGAGTTAGGATTGATATATATATATATATATATACATGATGCACTTCTAATTGCATACACATACACATATACACACTTTCATATTCTTTACGCATGATACTGGTTCATGAACACATTACAAAATGACACAATTTTATAGTTAAATGTAAAATGGTTGTCATTTCACTTGACACTAATTATATCTACCTTGATAATGTGGGAGTGAATAGTTTTCATTATCTTTTGATCATGGATTCTATTCTATATTGAGTATAATTATACAATCAAACCTACATTCTTAATGGAGGCATGAATAATGTTTTTTATTTTTGATCATGTATTCTGATTTTTAAATGGATAAAACTTATGTGAAAATATGAAATAGAATTTATAATTCATGTGCAGTGATTTGTTTAGTTTATTTGATAAAATATATCATTATGGTTCCTTATTTACTTATGTAGTTATTTGGTTCATTAAATTATGTAATTATCCCCACATTAATTAGGGTTGGGAAAATTTCTCTTCGTAACTCAATATCTTGCATAGTTACATAGATTTTGGGAATAGTCACCATAACTCTCCATGTGATTTATAAAGGAAGCATAATTTTCTCCAATGCTTCAACAAGGAAGCATCATCTCCAATAAGTTTAAAGGGAAATATGGTTTTCACTGACATAAAGGTATACTATTACGTTTTATCTTTAAATTTTCAAAAATCATTTAAAATTAAAATATTCAATATATGGTGTTGAATAGACATGATTTTTGGTTTTTATATTGAGTGACCTACATAATTAGTGATTCATGTTAAAGATAAAGTGTTTTGTACACACATAGGTACATTTTATCATTTTACTCTTGAAATTACATTAATATAATAAAAGGGGGAACTTATAGCTAATAAAATATGATATTAAGTAATTGAAAATGACAATATTGACAAACATTTATCACACATGATTGAGTTCATAAATAAGGTCTTAATTTACCATTCAATTAAACTTAAATGTTATATTATGACTTGAGACTTTATTTATTTTGTTACACACCTAAAATATCCTAATTTTATGTTCCAAACTTTCTTAATTTATTTTAAAAAATTTACAAAATTTTAATTTTGTCCACCTATACACATGTTTATTTTGTATATTTTAGTTAGTATCATCAATCAATACTGACCCCATATGATTGGAATTGACCCTTTCCTATAAATGGTTACTTTTAAAAATAAAACCTTTCATTAGGGTCAACACATTTTCCTAAAATTTTGGTGGCATGATAAATTGCCCAATTATACTTATATATTAAAAAATCAATGTCTCATTCAGAATGGACTAGGAACCTATCTATAACACATATATACATTATTTCACATTGAGAAAATATTCTGTATTATTCCCAAATTCTAAACCTATCACTAAGAATAATCACAAGACAAGTTGAAATTCCACTATATCCTAGTCAAATAAATAATTCACAAGTATCAAACACAAATCATTAGCTAGATATATTTAGCAAAGGAACACAATTTCAAAATCAAACTAGGTGGGAGAAATATACATTCCTTTATTTCCCTCTTTGGAATATTAGATATATAAGAAGAGGTCAAACATAGAATGATGGTTATTGAGATTAGATAATCCCATTATACTTTCCTCTTTTATATAGGTTTATACCCCTTACAAGCACACCTAGGGTTTCAAGGAAAAGTATTCTAATTTATAGAGTCACATGCATTGTCGAGGTTTGAGATTGCAAATACAGATTATAAATAGATAGGCAGGTGAACATATGGTCACAATCCCTCATTTTGGCATAGGTTTTTACTGACTAGCATAGTCAGTATTGATTGATAATATTGACCTAGATTGGTGGAAATGAGGCTACATAGATATAAGTATAGTTCCCAAACTAAAACATAACAAGCCTAAATTTAGATTATATCCACTTCTATAATAAATTCAAGGTCATAGAGTCAGTCATAAAATTTAAGTATTAATCCCTTTATTGTACTTATTTTATTTACCATACTCCACTTATCTAATCATTGCAATCAATTTTATTATTTTAAATTCATTTATATTCTTGAACATATTTTATTAATATCTAAATAATTCTATGATTTTATATCATATTAGGTTTATTTTTAATTTCATTTATATAAATTAGTGTAAAAAAACTAATTTCACCTTGGATTTGGCTATGAATTATGTGTTTCTTGTTGTAAACTATATTTACTTTGAATTATGTTTGTGGCCTAATTATGTTGGTATACATTAGTTTATAATATCATCACCACACACTGAGTTTATGGTTGGGGTGGCATGTGGTAATTAATTATTGGTCTCAAGTTACCCAATCAATTCCATAGACTTAAAGGCACTAATTTCATTAAATGTAGTAGATATTCATCTTCTCGTATGTGAATTTTGTTACTTCTACTATTGATTTTAGTGATCTTGATTGATCTAAAAATGAATTAAATTTTATTTTTTTAATTTTTTATTTGTATAAACCTTTGTATTCAAAATGAATTTTATTGATTCAAAGTATTTTCTTGTAAATAAATAGTTGTATTTTAGTTTAGAAATATAATTTTTTCATCAGGATTGGAATAACATCATTTAAATAGTTTTTTAATTTATATTCATTATCTATGAATTATTTATTTTGTGAATATATAGGGTTGGGGCCTATTTAGAATATAAATAAGTTTGATTTCGTAGTTTTAATTTTGATTCATATAAATTAATGGAAGATGTAATAATGTGCACTATTTGTGAAGAATGAGATATCAATGAAATTATTTTATAATTATGTTTGTATAAAATTAGAGATTATTTTTTTTGAAAACTGGTTGAGATTTATCTCAAAAGAGTTTTGGTGAATCAAAAAATATATTTTACTCATTGATATAAGTTACATTCTTTTTTTCACGTGTAAAAAGAAGTCAACATTAATTTGTTATCCCCCAAATTTATTTATCTTATCTCTTAAAGTCTCTTCCATGAGCCTATATTCTATTGAATTTTGTAGCTCCCATACAAATAATTTTATTCTCTTCATAATTACATAATTGATTTATTACTATAGCTAATACACACAAACATTATAATAAAATTACACACATATGAATCAGAAATATCTAACATTCCCCTAGTGCTAAAATAGGGTGAGGATAAAAACTTATATATATATATATATATATATATATATATATATATATATATATATATATATATATATATATATATATATATATTTATATATATATATATATATATATAGTCTTCATCACTTTGATGAGTGACTTCTTGACATCATCAAAAATGGGATTTCTATCTTCTTAATCACTTTCTACTATCTCCATTGATTTGTTTGGAATATTTCATTAATAATGTCATGTGCTCTTTATTTATAGTTTATAAGAATATGACTTGGTTTTTTACAATAAAAATATGCATATTTATTTTTTTCTTCATTTTAAAACATAGTCACATGTTTATATTTTTTGGAAGAAGTGTTGGACTTTTTTTTTTAACATCACTTATTTTTATTCTACTGAAACCTTGTTTCCTTCATTAAGCAATGTGGATATAATGTTTTCCAATCTTGGATTCAATTTACTTAATCTAAACACTGTATTGGACATATTTTTGGGCATTTCATTAATCAATATGGATTTTAAATCTATTTATTTGATTTATTCTTGAGAATTGGTTAATAAGAAAATATAACTCGATAATGGGAGATATTATGTCTCCACCTTCTTCCAATTTTAACCCATACAATTTTTACATCACAATTATTGTAGCACTATCAACTTGAGATATAAATAGTGTGTTTAGTGATTCCCATAGTTATTTATAGGTATTTTTGAAGTCCACATGATTTAGATAGGGATTTGACAATCTTATACCAATTATGGCTAAGGAATTGTTATCTTTGACCTTCCATTTCTAGAGTACATTGGCTTTTGTTGGTCTTGCCACAATATCATTAATAATATCCAAAAGATTTTTTTCAATCAATAATAACTTATTTGTATATGCCATTTATAGAAATGATTTATATAAAAAATATCAATTGCATTCATATTTTCCATTTCACCCCAATAATTTTGACTTAGTAGACATCAAATTCAAATGATAATTTGTCCCTATAATTGAGGTAATTTTTTTTATTCTTACACTTTGACTCTATAACTTAGTAGAAAACTATAACATGAATTAATAAATATACTCTAAACACTCAAATTTTATAATCTAAATGAAATATAAATCTATCAACTATTACAAACTTGTGTCTATTAAGAAATGATAGACCACATAACCCTTACATTAGCTAACAATAATAGCATTTTTAATTAATTTTTGTGATACCTATACTATTGAAAACTAAAAAAAACAACATAAAAATATCTTATACAACTGAGTTAGAAAAAAAAAAACTAAATATTAAATGAAACTTAATCAACTCTATTTCTAATAATAATTCTAATTTATGACAATTATTTTAATAAATATGAATAAATTTGATAACCAAATATAATGACTAAATTAAAACTAAAATATAAACAACATATAATTATTCAAAAATATGTAATGTGAATAAAACCATGGAATTAAAAATTAATACCTTAAAACCAAAAATATACCTAAAATCATTAGCTAAAAAAAACCTAGGACTTGGTGGTTTCATCATTATTTTTAAGAAGTTAGAGGCAATTTGTGTATTATAGCTAAGATGATAGAGATAAATGGTGTAATATTATGATGATTTCATTATGTAAAATTCATCAAGATAATTTTTGTAGGGATAGATCTCCTATGGAGATAAATGTAGAAATTTAGAGGTAGTTGTACTGGACAGGACCATCAGACAAAATGAGAATATGGATACATGTAAGATAATGGGTATAAAAAGGCATAAAAAATAGATATAAAGATAGATGTTTAATACACTATGGATAAAAATGTTGAATACTAGTTTTGGAAATGATGTGGGATAATTTTTAGGTTGGGCTAAGTGATGGTGCTAAGTTTGATGTGTTTTTTATTGATGTGTTGAGCACTACAAGAAGGCAACCTAAATGAAAAATATAACTTGTAAATTATATTGAGTGGATCCCAATCGATATTATAAATCAAACCCTCAATAATGAAAATATAAAAAAATTCAATCTCTAATAAAACCATACATCAAAGTATTATTGAATCTCAATGGAGTGTTGAGTGGTATCCACATAAATAACTTTGACAGTTTAAGATAAGTTCTACCAAGTCATAATATTATTGGAAATGATATTCACTCTAAGTATATTAGTAATAATAAGACCTAAAATTGTAGATATGTCCAAGGGAACCTACTCTAATACCACTCTTGAAAACTAGTTAATATTTCTCTCAAAATAGTTTTGGTCAATCATAAAAACATATATATATATATATATATATATATATATATATATATATATATATATTCACTCTTAAAAATAAATAGTCAACACTAATCTGATATCCTCCAACTATCTCTATCATATCTCCTAAACACTCTCCCATAAGCCTATATTCTTAGGAGTTGTGTAATTCACATACACCTCATTTTATTATATTAGTAATTACATATCTAATTTGATATTATAACTTACACACACAAACATTGTAATAAAGTTACACACATATGAAGTATTAATACCTAACACATTTGGATACATGTACTTATCAAGAAAATTCTTGTAAGATAATTGTCTTTAGATGAAGTATAAAGACTATACTTATTGATATATTAATAAATACCATGTCATGACTTGATTATTTATGACATAGATATAATATTGAATTATTAGATCAATAATTTAATCTAAGGGCTTTAATTCATTTAGTGTAAATTATATATTTATCTTCAATAGGTTTCTATTTTATATTAAATTAGATTATGGAACTTATGTGTTGTAACATGGCATTAAATTCTAAATGAACCTAAGATAAAAATGGAATTATTTATGTTGGTAAACATAATGTAGATCCAAATTGTATTGGATGCTCTTATTTTCCCAAACATAAAATGAGCTATAACCTATTTGGTATAATAATTGATAATTTATCAATACCCTAGACTAATTTGATTAATGATAATGATAGAAACCTAAATTGGAAAGTTAAAATGAATTGAACATTTGAGTCAATTCCTTTGCAAATTATGAATTTGTTATCAAAAGAAAAGGAAAATTATGTAAAATAAACTTAAGGTAATATTTTATCTAATCCACTTGAGATAATTTTAATATAAATATGACCCAAGACTTAAATCTCATAGACATTAAGTGTCTTAGTGAATTGATATGCCAAATAATAAAATAGGGATTTACATATAAATCGACTTCAAGAAATAAATGGATATGAAATATTGAGGAAAATTGAATGAGAAAAATATATACTTGTAGATAAATTTAATATATATTGACTCCAAAAAATAAGCCCCTTATTTATAAATCCAACTTGAATGTATTAAATAATCAAAATCTTGAATAAGAGGTACAAGTTCCCCGCCCCCCCTATAAAATTGATAGAAGCCTGGTTAAATGGTTAAAACCATCATGGCCCTAATAAAAGTTTGATGTGTTAGCCAAAGATAATGTTATATGTGTAGATTGGGGGGGAATATAATAAATTATAAGGTGTTGTTGTGGCTCCTTATACTAGACCCATGGGATTCTAGACTAATCACATGATAGAAGCTAAAACTACACTTTAGAGAATAAAATTAGCAATAAAATTGAAGATTGATAATTTAGTCATCAAAGTAAACTCCATGAACATCTTGAACTATATCTGAGGAATATTAATATCATCATGGTCTATACAAGAGGAATTCTAAGACATCAAAGGTTTGTTAAAAAAATTTAAGGAGGTCTTAATTGGCCATATTTATAGAGAACGTAATAAGGGTCTTGATGGATTAGAAAACATTAGCGTCTATAACCTAGACTACATCAATTGGCTTAAAACTAAATAATTTCCTAGTTAAATAATGTTAAGTGTGGTCCATGCTAATCAAATATACAAGAATTAACTCTTACACATAACGAATTAATAATAATTATTCTCAACTCATATGTCATTTTTTGTAATGAGCACAACATTCATTACAAACAATCAATTAATTATTAGAAATGTGTTAATAATAAACTTTTTATTCATACTTAGGTGGCCTATTTGGACATTGCCTCATTTTTTGTGATCTCTAGTTACTATTAGAATTTGGAGGGAAATTTTTACTACCATCGGTAGATACTAAGATATTTTGGAACTGATTTCTTGTACATTGACCTAAAATAATCCAAAGGTTTGGCATAATCCTGAAAAAAATAGTATTGGCATGGTTTATGGTGAAAATTATGGGCCATGATCTATATATATATATATATATATATATATATATATATATATATATATATATATAAAGATGTTACCTTGGGATGAATTGATAGGACTATGTGCATGAGATATCTTTGGACAAACATTTCTAAAGATATGATTGGGGAAGTCACTATTATGAGTTGTGAAGGAGTTAAGGATTTCAAGTATAAGCATTGAAAATGAGAACTCATGAAAATATTATTCAATTATGAAACAAACATTAAGAATAAGAGAAAATAATTACCTAAATAGAGCTACCTTCATATTAGCCTATCATCTTCCTATAGATAATGAAATATTTGATCCTAAAACATAAGTTTCATATTTTTGCACATTATTTCCTAATTTTGAACCAATTAAAGGGTCAAAATCATTATCCCCCATCTCATGCTTATGTCCCTTGATAACTTGGTCATGTATTTCCAATAAAATTGTTCAAATGTTTTAATCCACCAAGGCTTAATCTTCCTCATTATTAAGTGTGGAAAACTTGTGTGGGGAAAGAAGTAATTTATATTGATGAAGAAAGTGATGAGAGTACTAATTAAGAGAATGGGGAATATAAAAATTAAAGTAAGAAAATCATGAAAATCTTAGAAAAAATTTCCCTTGAGAAGATCCCCATCAAAGTCTCCTTTGGAAGCAATTGTCATATTTCTATTTCTACTGGAAATACAAGAAAATAAAAAGCTAATGATTTTAGTAAGGTTCTTTTTGGGGAGAAACATCAGAGGAAGACTTAAAAATATACTCCAAAATAGGTTAAGGGTAACTCTAAGATGTTTATGGAAGAAAAGGAGGAAAATGATCGGGCCTTTGCGAAGTTTCCCATGGCCTTCTATGTTAAATTACTCAAACTAGAATCTAATATGGATATTCTAGGTCACAAAACTTGGAATCCTTGAATGAGATTAAGGCCTATGTCAAATAATTAAATAACTAAATTTCAAAAATGAAGACTAAAATATAAAAAAAGAGCTTGAAATAAAATTTTATTTTGTAACTAATAAAATAAATAATAAGAATGTGTCTTACAAAGGACACAATAAGTATGTCAACAAAGATGAGTCTCACCCTAAGATATTCCTAGTTAAGAAAAAATATGTGGAAGCTCCTGCTAAAGTACCTAATAAGAAGACAAGATTTTACCTCATTAAATATGAAATCATAAATCTCAAGGTACTAGAAGGGATGAAATTGTGGAGTACTCTGACTTTGAGGAGTCATCTACCTAACCTCTAGTTAGTTTTCTCTATTATGTTTTGTAGTTGAATCTTAGCATAGTTTTTGCTAATGCTTTGGTAGAAGACTATTAGTTCTAATATTTTTGGTTTAGCCCTCATGGATTTTTATATTATTTTGAAATTTTTTAGTTAATTATTCTTATCTTTTGATTTTGTATCAATTATAGGAACTGTAAAACCTATTTATTTACCCCATGAAATAAAAAATGGGTAATTTTAATGATCCAAAAACACTTATATTATGATAGTGTGTAACTTAGGAAAAAAACATCATTAATTTACTAAATAAATAAAATTACATTGATGAATGAATGAGGCAATGCATTTTTTAAATAAAAAATACAAACTACTAAATTTTTTTAACTTGCACATGGGGATAAACTCTTACTAAATGGATAAAATAATTGAATCCATAATTTTTGGGTTCTTCCATACGAAAGGAGATTAGATAATTATATTCAAGAGGAGACATATGTAGTTTTCAAGCTATGAAATCTATGACTAGTATGAATTGTGTTGTAGTTTTCTTAAAATATTAATGGAAGAAAATATTTATACTAGATATATGGTGTTAATAATTTATTATTACAAGAGTATCTTATTTTAGTATGTTTTAGGTTAAAAATATATGTTTTTAAAAAAATAATTGTGTTTATGGTTGGTCACAATTTTAATGGAGATAATAACAAGTAATTATTTATCACTAACTAAATAAGAATTAAATATTATTTTTCTATGCTTCATGTAGGAAACTTAAGTTTCATTCCTACTTGATAGGTGCATTTAAGTATTGGTTTAATTTTTGACATGCACATTGGCATATGATGACCTAATAAGTGTTTAATAATGCTTTTGTTCCCATAATACACCCTATTTTGAAAATTTAAAATAAGTACCCACTTTCCTTAAAACATTTATTGAAGACAATGTCTAAAGACATGGTCTATGGATAATATAACCTTAGAGTCCAAATATTTACATATTTCATTAACTCTAAGGTTAAATTTTTATTTTGAGTATTATGTTGCTTTATTAAATGTTAGAATTGAAACATTATTTTATTCTTTATGAAATCATTTGAATTTTAAAACAAGCCTTTTAATTGAATAATAATACTAAAAACATTGTGTTTTTATCCATTTATGCTTGGATTTGGTCTTATGAAGTATATTATGATATCATTTTTTTTCCATTTCATCTCTGGGATATCTATGAGCTCATCCAAGCTTGCCACATGTCATTATCTCATGTATCTATGGATTTTGGGGATTGACCAAGACTTTATTATTTAAGTTCATCAATTTTGTGATAAATGCTTGCATCTTTCTCTTTCAAAATCTATTAAATACTTAGGAAAATTATAATACCTTTTAGGCATTTAAGTCAATGGAATTTATCTACATATCCCAATTCTACTAACCTATCCAAAGGATATTCCCATAGATCATCAAGGTCAATGATCTTTTGTGTCTTAAATATTACTCCACATGTCATGTTCTCACTAACCCATATATGACATCATTAAACTTATATTATAAGGTCATACAAATAATTGAATTAGTGAGAATAATCCATGTGGAATCATCTTAGGAACCCAAAATCTGACATAACAAGGTGTAGAGTCAAATTTTAACAACCCTATGGAATAGTGAAATTGCTTGATGTGTCACAATATTGATAATATACACTACACAATGTACAATAAAGAGTGTTTCATTCTACACACATGAGTCACCAATATTTTTCCAAGTGTATCATCCTAGGATCATGAGGCTAAAGATGTAAATTAAATATAAATAAAACTAAACACTCAATAGACACACAATATGCATCCATGTGTCCCTGACCAAGCAAGGTAGTTTTAAAACATGAAAACAATGTTGTAAAAGTGTGATAGCAATAAATATATCTTACTAAGATGATTAGTCACCCAAAATTTATGAAAATACATCATGTGTTAATTTAATTTTCTAAATTTGCTAATGTGAAACAAAACTCAAATAAGAAAAGAGTAGATGAGGAACAAAGGGAAATACATTGTTTGTATTTTAATTCACATGAATCAGAAACATATTTGATTTGTAAAAAGTGTTTTGATTTGATTTTTATATTTTTAATCTATTCCAATTATGAATTTAAGCTCCCTAATGATTAATCAACTTCAAGATTTTTAGTGAACATAAAGTATTTGCATAGTTTCAATGGATTCATCATCTCACAGTCCTCTTCATTATGTTTATTATATTATAGGCATGATGGAGTACATAGATATAGTTTTAAAATCAAAGAAATTCAAACATAAATTCAAACACTATGTTATGACCTTAACCATTGGTGTGTCTAGGGATATGTGTGGCTGACTTGTGGCTTACATACCTCTTTTATTTACTTGTTACATTTCTCTATGTTCTTAATTAGGTCAGCCTATGGAGTAACCTTGGCTAAGTAGACTATATTTCAGAGTTAGTGGTTAGTCTTTAATCATCATGTGAAGTATTATGATATTAGTAAATTATTATGGAGGTTTCCCCCTTGAAGTGGCTTTTCTATATTATCTATTATTTTATTCTACTGTCAATTATCACTATGTAATCTCTCATATTTTCTTACTCTATGCAATATAAAATCATTATATGCAAATATCTAAGTAATTTTTATTAAAAGTGGTATCATATCTTTGTTTTGGAAAGTTTCTTGTGGCATGTTTTTTGGATCTGGTGAGGCATGGCTTCTGGGAGTAGTGAAAGTGAAAAAACATAAACTGCAATCTAAGAAGAATTAATTTTTTCTGTCAGTGCAGTATTGCTCGAAAATGCTTTTTTGAAAAAAAATATATTCAAAAAAAATTCTATAATTTTTTTTCCCCTTGCACACTTGTAGTCATTGATTCATCTCAATGATATGATCGTAACGGTATATTCTATTAGTATGGTTTTTTAGTACCATAAATTTTACTCTAGTGTGTAAAGGTAATCATTGGATTTGTCTTGACAAGGTGATCATAATAGTACCATTTCCTAGTATATTTTTTTTGGGTGTCAAAACCCTCTTAGGGTTTGTTTATGGTAGTTACTTCAACTCAAGGAAGAAAAGGGTCACTAGAAACTCCTAAGACTCCTATTGATGACATGGAATCTGAACCTTTAGATTTAATGATTTCTCAGCTTCAAGAAGAAATAAAAAACTTGGTGATGCATGATGACTTTGTTGCTATCCAAGCTAATGTTTTAGGGATGCACAAATAGATTAATGGATTTCATAGTGAATTTTAGTATATCACTATGTAGTTAGCTACCCTCACATCTCAGTTTTAGCCTAACAACCCTCCACTTCAACATTCAAATCCTCTTCTCAACAACTCCCATGCTAGTATAAAATTGATATTTCCAAAAGTGGACATGCATAAGTTTAATGGTAAGGATCCTCTCACTTGGATTAACCAAATTGAGATTTTTTTTAGGTGCATCAAATCCCTTATTCTGAAAGAGTGATGGTGGTGTCTCTGTATATGTAACCTGAGCAATTCATTTGGTATCACTAGTTGTGTGCTCAAAAGAAAAAGAATGTTGCTCATATT
Organism: Torreya grandis; assembly: GCA_037957365.1. Lineage (NCBI taxonomy): Eukaryota > Viridiplantae > Streptophyta > Pinopsida > Cupressales > Taxaceae > Torreya > Torreya grandis. The sequence continues at coordinate 1,630,960 of JARHVA010002898.1, forward strand.
ACATGGACTATTTTTACTAAGGAGTTGACAAATCATTACCAGAATAATGTCTTTAAGAACTATTTCAACCAATTAGCCAAGTTTTGGTAAACATGACTTGTGAAGGATTATATTCATCAATTTCAAAATATCTCTTTACAGGTGGAAAATATACTGAATGAAATTTGATGGATCTATTTTTGGGTGGCCTTAGAGATAATATCCAATACAAATTTTGAATGTTTATCCAAAAATCTATATCAAAATCTATCCCTAAGGCATGCATGATAGAAGAAAAAGAGACGGTCAAAAGGAAAACTTTCACCACTGGTCATGATCGTAACTTTCTAGCACTATAATTTCCATAGCCCACTAGATTAACATAATGGAAAATTTTAGAGAAGCAAGCTAAAGTGTTTTGTTATGTTGTGACATAAAATGGAGTAAAGATAATAATTGTGATGAAAAGAAGCTATTTTACATTAAAGGTGCCAATGATGATGAAGATGATGTGAAATACATGATGTAGAAGTAGAAGTTCTTGAGGAGGAATCTAAAGACTCTCAACCTACTATTTCATGCCATGCCCTATCAAGTATTAATACTCTCCAAACTCTTAAGGTGATGGGTTTCCTTAAGAAATAGAAGGTCACTATCTTGATTGATTCTAGGAGCACACAAAACTTCATCCATAGTAAGTTGGTTGCTCATTTGAACTATTTCATTTATCTAGCTCTAGAATTTTAGGTTATGATTGTAGATGGTGGTATTATCAGATATTCAAGAAAATGTCATAGTACTAAGTTGGCCATAGGAGAGTACTTATTGGATTCTCCTATGTTTACTATTCTAATGGGTGGACCTGATATTGTTTTGGGAGTCCAATGGATCACCACTTTGGGAACTATTGAGATGAATTTTCAAGAATTATTCATGCATTTTCATTCTAAAAAAGGAAATTTGAGCTAATATTATTAAAGGCTAACTCTTCCCAACTTGTTATCTCCTATAAAATGACAAAGATTCTCTGTAAGGGTGATGAGGGATTTGTAGATCACTTGTTTTCTATGGAAGTAAAACCAACTCAAACATCTCTACCTCTTGATCTAAAAAAAGTAATTGATGTTAATTATATTATGTTTAGAGACATGCCAAAAATACTTCCACCTAGCCACATGCATGATCATTCTATCAAAATTATTCTTGGTACTACACCACCCAACATTAGGCCATATAGGTATCCCTATGCCCAAAAAAGTGAAATTGAAAAGATGGTACAAGAGCTATTGAATGTAGGAATCATTCACCATAAATAAAGTGAATAATATTCACCAATTTTCATGTTAAGAAATAAAGATGACACTTAGAGGATGTGCCCTAACTTAGAGAACTAAATGAGTACACTATCAAAGATAAGTTTCTAATTCCTATTATTGATTATTTTCTAGATGAATTGAATGGTTCCCTTTATTTTACCAAGTTAGATCTACATTATAGTTATCATAAAATTAATATCCATGATGAAGACATACCCAAAACCACTTTTAGGACTCATGAGGGCCATTATGAGTTTTTGGTTATGCTTTTTGGCATAACAAATGCACCATCTACTTTTCAGAGTTTGATGAATAATATTTTTAAGCCATTTTTAAGGAAAGTTGTTTTGGTATTCTTTGATGATAACATTATTTATATTAAAATTTTGGTAGACCATTTGTAACATGTGAAACATGTACTCTCCATTTTAGAGCAAAATTAATCGTATTCCAAACATTATAAATGTACTTTTGGGGCTGGTGAGGTTGAATATTTGGGTCATTTGGTGTCTTATGAAGGTGTTTTTTGGGGCTTACTAGTTACTATCATATATTTATCAAAAATTATGGTAGTATTACAGCCCCACTTACCTCTTTGTTAAAGAAAGACTCCTTTTAGTGGACTGATGCAGCTACCCAGACATTTGAACAATTGGAATTGGCTATGTGCACTACTCTAGTTATTGGCCACTCCTACTTTTTGTAAGACTTTTATGGTTAAATGTGATGCATCTAGGTATGGTATGGGTGATGTAATCATGCAAGAATGTAGACCAATAGCATTTTGAAGTCATAAACTCAAGGGTAAAAATCAGCACAAGCCAATCTATGACAAGGAAATGATGGCCATTTTGCATGCATTCAAATAATGGAGACCTTATTTGATGGGTCATCACTTTTAGGTAAAAATTGATAATGATAGTCTTAAATATTTTTAAAACAAAGTTTTTCATCTAAAGAATAATAAAAATGGGTAACTAAGATTCTAGGCTATGATTTTTAAATAGTCTTAAAAAAAGGCAAGGACAATGTGGTGGCATATGTACTATCTATAAAATATGAATCAGTTGAGGCATTGCTATGTGCCATAACCATTTTGTAGGTAGATTGTCTAGAGGAAGCATGATTAGATGGGAATGTGATAGTACTACTCATGATTTGATTTAAAATATTTAGCAAAGTTTAGATGGATTTGAAAAATTCACATGGAAAGGTAATGCATTATGGTACAAAAAAAAATTGTACCTATGTAAGCATTCTCTTCTTAAACAAAAAATCCTTCAAGAACTTCATGCAACTCCAATTGGGGGTCATTTAGGATTTTTGAAAACCTATCACAGGATCAAGCAGTATTTTTTTTGGAAGGTCTCAAGGAGGATGTATAAAAATATGTGGTTGAATTTATGATTTGTCAATAAAACAAAGGCAAAACCATCAAAAATCCAAGTCTTTTATAGCCTTTATCTATCCCTAGCTAGCATTGGGAAGAGGTATTTATGGATTTCATTATAGGGTTACCAAGATCTGATGGTCAAAATGTTATCATGGTTGTTGTAGATCATCTCAATAAGTATGATCATTTTTATTCATTATCCTAGCCATTTGTTGCTAGTACAGTAGCTTTTCCTTTTCTCAATATAATTCAAAAGCTACATGGGACCCCTAAGATCATTGTTAGTGATAAAGATCCCATTTTTACTAGTAATTTTTAGACTAAGTTATTTACATGTTTAAACCCTCAATTGGCTCATAGTTCATCCTATCATCTTAAATATGATAGAAAAACTAAGGTATTCAACAAATGTCTTGAAGGATATCTCTATTATTTTGTTTTTGATAAATAGGATAAATGGGTTCCTTGGCTGCCACTTGTTAAATGGTGGTATAATACTTGTGTTCATAGTTTCTCCAAAATGTCTCCTTTATTGTCACTATATGGATACCACCCTCCATCCATAACTTCAACCTTGAAGGTCCATCATAAGGTTAATGTAGTTGAATAACATATTCACCATCAATAAGAGGTCCTTGTAAGTTTGCATGAAAATTTAGCTATGGCCTAGAATCACACGAAGAAAAAAGTAGATCAACATAGAAGTGAGAGGCATTTTAACATTGGTTATTTGGTCTTTGTTCACTTAAAACCATATAAATAGATGTCATTGAAGCAAAAAAAGGGATAACAAGCTATCCCCTAAGTATTATGGGCCTTATCAGATCTTGTAGAAAATTGGCAGTGGGGCCTACAAGTTAGATTTTCCTTCATCCACTCACATACATCTATTATTTCATGTATCATGCCTAAATAAATTCATTATACATAGAGTTAAAATTAAAATATAATTACTTTAATTGGATGAAGAAGGTAGAGTTATTATTGATCCTAAGGTGATCCTTCAATGACACACCAAACAACTACGTTCTAGAGAAATTAGAAAATACTTGATCAAATGGAAGAGTCTACCATGTGAAGATGCCACTTGAGAGGATGAGGCATTTGTGAAAGAACATCTAGAGTCATCTAAATGTTTAGTAAAATGTTTTTTTGAAGGGGAAGGGCTTGTTATTCCCTTAACCATTAGTGTGCCTAGGGATATGTGTGGCCAACTTGTGGCTTACATACCTCTTTTATTTACTTGTTACATTTCTCTATGTTCTTAGATAGGTCAACCTATGGAATAACCTTGGCTAATTATACTATATATAGGAGGTAGTGGTCATTAATTAATCATCATGTGAATTATTCTACTATTAGAGCATTGTTTTGGAGGTTGCCCCCTCAAAGTGGCTTTGCTATATTATCTAGTTTCTATTTTACTATCAATTATCAATGTGTAATCTCTCATACTTTTTTATTCTATGTAATATAAAATCATTCTATGTGAATATTTAAGTAATTTCAGTTCACACTATTAATCCATATGGGAAGAAGTGGATGTTATAGATCTATAGGGAGTAGGTGATCAATTATCTATATTCATGCATTAATATAAAAGTGATGCTTTGGATATAAAGGTAGTAGGTCTACACAATAATAAAACAAAACCTAAGGTAATGACACACATTTAATTACCTTATAATATATTTATAAATTGGAAAATTTATGGGAAGATATTAAACTCCAAGATTAATAATACCCCTATGGCCTACATTATTAGCAATGCCTTTGATAAATATTATAGACTTCCTATTTTAGAGATCACCTACAACTAGGTTATGATAAACTCATGGTTATTTGAAAATTTTATCCTTCTTAAATTTTACTAATGGTTTGACAACCCAAGAAAATTTGTTATTAAATTTCCAATTTCCTCTCTTCCTATATTCACTTTCAGGCTAGGGATAAGAATTTATATGTCTTTGTTAAATTGATTGTATGGTTTCCTTAACATTTTTCACAACCATGAGATATGGGTCCCACTATTGGATATTATTTTGAGTTCAAAAAATTATTACCCTCAAATAAATCATTAACCTCAATTTTATGCATCAAATTAGTAACCTATCCAACCTACATGATGAAAATTTCTACATGATGTCATATGTGGTGGACACTATAACTACTATAGTGCACCATTCCTATTAGTAACCTTGGGTGCCATCTATAGAGTATACTAAAAATATAAGTTTGATAACTTCAACATTTCTCGTGTGTGTGTGTGTGTGTGTGTGTGTGTGTGTGTGTGTGTGTGTGTGTGTGTGTGTGTGTGTGTGTGTGTGTGTGTGTGTTTGCATTCAGGGGGGGAATTCAAATGATCATAGAGACATTTTATCATGTGGTTTATAGGTCTATCTCTAGGTATAATATGCTTAAATTATTAATATATATCAAGAGAAGCATCAATAAAATAGGTGACTATTGGTATTACTCTGAGTGCACCATAATTATAATTTAGAGCACTACAACAAAACATTCATATTTTACACATAATGTTATAGATAAGGTGGTTAAACAAGAGACTATTTTATAGTTGTATGATAATGTAGATGTATAACTTAGGGGTATCTAACAAGGATATATACATCTAACTCCTCTCAGTATTGGTTACATATAGTACACAAAATGGGAGCACCTAAAATATATTGGTGAAATCAAAATGAATTATGTTTTAAATAAGGAACCATTTACATATTAAGATCCTAAGATGAATGTTTGGGACCACATTAATAAATATGAAATAAAAATAAAGATGTACAATGTGAACCACTCATATAATAGTGATTCCATGTTTATAAATGATAAAGATGATAATGTTGTTGCTACTAGAAGTACAAGGCTAACACTTCCATGATAGTGTCTAAAAGTATCCAATATGATCCTACTATGATAGATGAAGATGAAAAAAGAATATACATTGAGTAATAGACATCAACACTGGTTCATGGGCCTCTTCTCCAACTAGATGTATAAATGGGAATATATATAGTTGAAGAAGTAGATTCATTTAGGGAGATATACCTACAAGAAGAGTCGAATATCACTAGTATTCTTCTTATACCTCCTAGTGTTGATCCCTCTCAACCTAAGGGTAATGTGTGAGAATCTATATATCCTAGAAGAACAACAGGGTCATTTTATATTACACCCCTACAACCATTAACCGCATTTTAACATGTAAGTCTCCTTTATTTTTTATCACAATTTCCAATTTATGGTTTTCCTTCACAATACTAAAACAAAACTTAAGGTAATGACATACATTGAATTAAATTATAATATATTTATAAATGGGAAAATTTATGGGAAGTTATTGAACTCTAAGATTAATAATACCCCTATGGCCTACATTATTAGCAATGCCTTTGATAAATACTATAGACTCCCTATTTTAGAGATCACCTACAACTAGGTTATGATAAACTCATGGTTATTTTAAAATTTTATCCTTCTTAAATTTTACTAATGGTTTGACAACCCAAGAAAATTTGTTATTAAATTTCCAATTTCCTCTCTTCCTATATTCACTTTTAGGCTAGGGATAAGAATTTCTATGTCTTTGTTAAATTGATTGTATGGTTTCCTTAACATTTTTCACAACCATGAGATATGGGTCCCACTATTGGATATTATTTTGAGTTCAAAAAATTATTACCCTCAAATAAATCATTAACCTCAATTTTATGCATCAAATCAGTAACCTATCCAACCTACATGATGAAAATTTCTACATGATGTCACATGTGGTGGATACTATAACTACTACAGTACACCCTTCCTATTAATAACCTTGGGTGCTATCTATAAATTATACTAAAAATATAAGTTTGATGACTTCAACATTTCTCGTGTGTGTGTGTGTGTGTGTGTGTGTGTGTGTGTGTGTGTGTGTGTGTGTGTGTGTGTGTGTGTGTGTGTGTGTGTGTGTGTGTGTGTGTGTGTGTGTGTGTGTGTGTGTGTGTGTGTGTGTGTGTGTGTGTGTGTGTGTGTGTGTGTGTGTGTGTGTGTGTGTGTGTGTGTGTGTTTGTGTTCATGGGGGGAATTCAAATGATCATAGCGACATTTTACCATATGGTATATAGGTCTATCTATGGGTATAATATGCTCAAATTATTAAAATATATCAAGAGAATCATCAATAAAATAGGTGACTATCGGTATTACCCTGAGTGCACCATAATTATAATTTAGAGCACTACAACAAAACCTTCATAGTTTACACATAATGTTATAGATAAGGTGGTTAAACAAGAGACTATTTTATAGTTGTATGATAATGTAGATGTATAACTTAGGGGTATCTGACAAGGATATATACATCTAACCCCTCTTAGTATTGGTTACATATAGTACACAAAATGGGAGCACCTAAACTATATTGGTGAAATCAAAATGAATTATGTTTTAAATAAGGAACCATTTACATATTAAGATCCTAAGATGAATTTTTGGGACCACCTAAATAAATATGAAAGAAAAATAAATATATACTATGTGAACCACTCATATAATAGTGATTCCATGTTTATAAATGATAAAGATGATAATGATGTTGCTATTAGAAGTACAAGGCTAACACTTCCATGATAGTGTCTAAAAGGATCCAATATGATCCTACTATGATAGATGAAGATGAAAAAAGAATAGACAGTGAGTAATAGACATCAACACTGGTTCACGAGCCTCTTCTCCAACTAGATGTATAAATGGGAATATATATAGTTGAAGAAGTAGACTCATTTAGGGAGATAGACCTACAAAAAGATTCCAATATCACTAGTAGTCTTCTTATACCTCCTAGTGTTGATCCCTCTCAACCTAAGGGTAATGTGTGAGAATTTATATATCGTAGAAGAACAACAGGGTCATTTTATATTACACCCCTACATCCATTAACCACATTTTAACACATAAGTCTCCCTTATTTTTTATCACAATTTCCAATTTATGGTTTTCCTTCATCACTAGTTCATACCAAAACAACATCAATGGTAGTACCCCAATCCATGAGGTAACCATCCACACCCTCCATGAATTTACCAAAAATCACTACCATTCCCAGTTTAACTCAAACTTTTAATCTTATATCCCCTTAATTTTCTAATCCACCCACTAAAATTCCATCTTCTAGTTCTACTAGGCCACAATTAGAAACATATCAAAGTAAGGCCAACACTCCCTCTCAACCTCCCAAAATTATGAAACAATATATAATGCCTATTTAAGGTTTAATATTAAATGGATGTCCTCTCTATGAGGAATTAGATGAGGAACAAGGAGTAGAAAAAGTAAAATAAGAATAAAATCCAATTAAAGTTTATGATAGTAGTAAAGAAGAAGAATGCTTATCTAAATAAAATAAGGAAACGATGGAAACAATACCATTTGAAGAATTAGACAAAGGTGAAACTAAGTTGGGAGGGATAGATATATGTGAAGATTTTGAAGAAATTAAAAAATAAAAGGTTGGCTTCATTTCAATTGAGTTATTTTCATAAGAAGAAAAGGATATGAAGGACAAGGCAGCGTCTAAGCAAATATTTATAGTTTAAGAACCAAAATTAGCTACACCTCCATGATCTCTAACTCAAAGTGTAGAGAAATAGATAGAAAGGTAGTAGAGGGCACACCAATATTTACTCAAGGAATAATTTATAATATAATTCCTATGGAATATCTACATGTTGTTAAGGTTTCTACTTAGAGTGATATAAGTCCTACTAGGGGACTTAATAGATAAGTTAAAATGGAAGCAATTATAACAATAACTATCATTAAGACTTTACCTCATACTTTAAGTACATAATTTATTAATTATTTAGTGTATCCTATTATTTTCACTACTAAGTTTGGTATATTATAAGCTACCCATTATTTGACGTCATTCATTTTTTATTCTCCAAGTCTACTAAATAATCCTCAGGCATTCATAATTTCAATTTTTAAAACAATAACCCAAGTCCTAATGAGTTGAATTTTTTTATATTATCAACCAACAAATTGAGGATTATACCACTACTTTTCTTATTGGGGTTTCCTACATATCTATTGTAACATATATTAAAAATTTACTCCATACCCCTCTGACCTACTCATTCTTTAGTGGAACTAATCCATGAGCCACTAGACCAATGGAACAAGTGAATTTTGAAATTTTAGTGTCTACTTTTGTTTTGGTTACACATACTACATACCCTAGGCCATTAAAATAGTTAGTTATGGATGTTTATAAGGCTACCCAAGTAGATTCCTCAATATTTTTAGTGTACAGGACACTAGGCAAGACCAAATATGTTACTAACACAACACTTTAGAAGAAGGTCATTGGGTGGAGAAAGGCCACTCCTTTCCTAGAGTTGGATACACATGATCCCACTAGCCAACTTAATTTACCCTTAACGCACTCACTAGGTCAATCCCCTCATAATACCTCTATGTCTATAGATAACACATAATAACAATCTATAATAATTGTCCCTTCATGGATTCAAAAATTATAGGAAGAAGAGGTAGGTAGACAAGACCTAATGATTATTGAGCAACCAAATGTGGGATTCCATTTTGATAAGTAAAATAATATATTAAGGAAATTTTATTTGAATATTTTATTGGTGGAGGGTAAGAATTTTGAGTTGGAGTAGAGAGAAGACATATTCTCTCTAATAAAGAATGTGAAGGTTAATACTTTAGACCTAAATGAGTATAGGGAAGATCCCTCTAGTTTTGTGGATGAAATCGGGGAAGTAATGAAACAGATGTTTAGGATATATGCTTAGTTTATACAGAAGTCACAAGAAAGAAACATAATTCAATATCCTAAGGAAATTATAAAAAATATAACATTATTAATTCAATAAGGTATATAAAAGTTGAATCCCAGCATAAGTAGGGAGATGTATCCTAATTATAAAATAAAATAAAAGATATGAAAGGTAGGGTCAAATTCCTAGGCCAAGCTATAATAAATATAGCTTGTTTATTTGAATTTAATAATGGCACCATAAGTTGCATGGGCACAAAGTCAAATAGATACAAAGAGAAATAGTTTAATCAAATGAAATCAAGAGATGTGAGCTTTAGTGCACAAAATTATCAATCAAGATGGAAAAATAATATCCATTTTGAAAATCATAAGAGTAATGAGTTTTTGTACTCTTGAGAAATTAGTTGTTAAGTTTGTTTTTGAAAGTACACTTTGAGATGTAGCCGATATCTTCTAAGCTAAAAATGAGGGGAAATTATATAGAATTAATGAATAGATTATGTAGTTAATATATTTTATTACGTGTAATGTGATAGTAATAGATAATATATATGTGGAAGTCATAGCTACAATGGTTATGTATAATAATTTAATGGATAAGCTCCATATTTTTTTAAGATATATCTTCTTGATTATGAGATCATTGATATTTATTTTTAGGCTAGTCATGCCTTATATTTTCAAATAAAAGTGACAAATCAATCAAATTATATAGTAAAAACACCATTAGCACTTCCCAAAGTTACACATCTTTGTACTCTAGAGTACACATTAGTGTAAACTTTGAATGGACCTACCTATGTCCCCCTTCCCACTTCTACTACCAAAAATACATTAGTGACTTCTTTAGTTAGTTCTTTAGTCATGGCATCTCATTCATCACATTCAATTATAGTACTACTATTCACTACAATTATAGTCCAAATTATCATAATTACTATATTTCCTACTCTTATCATAAATATGATGGTGGAAAATCAAGATTTGAATATGCAAGCCTCATCTCTAAGTGGTGCCACATTAAAACCATTATTATCATTTGATATGAATTTCATGTCCAAGTTGTAACTCTAGTCTAATTTTATCTATGTTATTTTTTTTAATCTAAGAGTTCTTATAATATATACCATTATTTATGATTATATTGTATACATGTATATTATGCATGATTATTGACACACAACTATTAAATTAGGAAATGTAAATTTAGAATTTTCTTGAGAGATGAGGCATTTCCATCCCAATATATATATACCTATTCCTCACAATTCAAAAGGAAGGATAATTTTTGGCTATTAAGGTGAAGAATAAATTTTACAAGTTATTCTATAAGTTCATCTTGATGTGCATAATCTGTTCTTCTCCAAACCTTTTGATTTATAGAATAATTTTCATAATTTTGGTATTTTAGTATTTGGGTTGTGTAGAAGTGTTTTTAAATATATTTATTCATATTATTCATTAACTAATTGAAATGATGTTTTGTCTAATAATCATAATCTCCCTTTGAAGGTGTGTAATTACAATCATACATTAGCAACAACCTTTGATTATGAGCATTAAAGTTTAATGTATTTTGTTTTCTTTGAATCCTAATTGTATTTGTATATTTTTTTTGCTAATAATAATTTATAGTAAGATTTATTTCCCTGCCACTTGTCTAAACCATAGTGAAATCTTCAATTTGGAAAGGTTTCATCTATCTTTGGTTCACAAATCCTCTTTTCTACCATACTTTCCCCTCTTTTACACTATTTTTAATCTGATTTAGCTTATATTAAAATCCACCCAACCACTTCAAGTAAAATTTAGTTTATTTTATATTCCATATATTTGAACCATCTAAGGTAAATAACCCATTGCTCACTATTATTCCACCACTAGGTTATTTAAAAACTAAATACCCTATAACTCATGGCTTGGAGTGAATCTTTTCACTAATCTCAAAAAATTAGGAGCTACCTTGTAATATTACATGGTGTGCATAAAACCCACATCAATAGGAATTTATATATTTATATAAGTAAGGCCACCTTTGTGTTTCTTAAAAATATCACTTGAGTTGCATTTAATATACCTAGAATAGAAATAAAGTCCACCCCAGATACTAGTCTACTAGTTCCTCCCTTATAGATCCATATAAAAATTAGGTTAGATAAAGGCATATAAAGGGGACCTCATACCCAATCCTATTAATTAATCATAATAGGTCATCTTCTTCCTTGTATAATGGCACTATCTTGATTAGTTGGTTCTACTATCATTGTACATAGAGATGTGAATGCTTTTCCAAGAAATATGGAAAAGTATCTTCCTTCCTTTTATCCTTCAAGAGGTAGGACTACTGAAGAACATATAAATTATTTCAATAATTCCTTAAGGATAATAAACACGACCCATAAATATTTGGCATATATACTTTTAATTTTACATTATAAGATGTTTCTTATGATTGGTTCTTCAATATCCTAAAATATTCAATTACCACGTAGAACCAATGTCAAGATACATTTTTGGTATAGTTTGGATAGGTCACTATCATGAGTGTCAAATACCAACATTTTTTAGGCATGATAAGGGATAATAATGAGCCAATTAGATCTTTCAATGTAAGATTCCAAAAGATATATAGGTAAGTTGATAATCATTATATACCCAATATTGAATTAGCCCTTAAAATGTAAAAGAATTACTTAGACTCTACGATAATTATATTCATATATATAGAACCTAATATTAATTAATTATCACTATCCTATGTAAAAACTATCAATATTTACATGTAGTTGAATCCCCAGTTACAAGATTTGGCTTTGCCTAATATTGATTCTAACTTTACAACCTTCAATCCTACTCTAAATGCTAATAAGAATGTTTTGGCTCAAAATCATAACCAAGTGTATGAATAATTACCTATGGACCATAATTCATCTAGACAAAACCTCATCTTTATAAATAAACTTGTGTCTACACCTAATCATCAAAATCATAACCAATCTTTGATACTAGTTAATACTCCTAACATATAAGGGACAACCACCAATTCCAACAAAGTTAAATTATATGTTATCTAATATATGATAAAAAAAATTTAAGAAATGAGTTATTAAACATTTTTAAGCCTATGGGATAGATTACTAATCATAATTTACATTCCAAAGGTATAATTTCTCTTTCAAAAAATATGAAAACAACATAGAACACTAGCCACCTAATAAGATTCCTTAAATAAATGTCTTTGAAGAAGCACTATGTAATTGTTGTTGAGTTCAGAATACAACACATCATGGTGAGTTAAATTATATATATTTTTGTACTACTTTTGAAATATTTTAGAAGTAAATAGACATGTTTGAAGGTTTTTTAACACATTCAGATCCACCTCTTTCCACCGCTATAGGTCCTTCTAGCATGATAATGGTCTTTAAGACATAGGATATCCCATTTTAATTGGAAGATGATAATGAATATAAAGATAATATAGATGAAAACCATGTTTTTTAGTAATTCCAAAGGAATAATTACAACTTGAGGAATAAACAACCTACTACTACTTTGATTCCCCTAAATAATAGTGTTAATCCTCCTCTAGATCCTAAGGTAAAAAACAATCTACCTTATATAAAAGGGAGTGATAATAAACAAAGTGTAGATGAAAAAATTAAATGTGGATACAATATAGTCAAATATATGAAAAATATCAAGGCAAATATTAGTCTTCATGAGCTAGCTCAGATTACTAAATAAAGAGATTTTTTTCTCAAGGCCTTGACTTAGAGACCATTTAATGACAAATCAAAGGCTTCTCATATCAACATGGTTGTTTAAAAATACAAGCCCGAGGTACCACCTTTTCTACTAGCCATCATAAGTTTAGTACTAATGTGCATAATTATTTTGTTCAACTATGTGCCTCAGCTAATGTGATGCCCATATTTATATGTAAGATACTAGGCTTGACCCTAGATAAATCCAAAATATAGGTTTACCATTAGACAAGTCCTTAGTTTCATGTGTTAGGGAGTTGTTAAATGTGTACGTGTAAATTTCATTTGAGCTACATGTATAGTAGTACATATACATTCTATTAGTTGACATTATTGAGGATTATAGATTACTACTGAGTCATGATTGGTCAAAGATGTTGAATGGGTACATGGAAATGGATTTATCACATATTTGGATACATTGAAAAGGAATATCCAATCATATTTTAGTGGACCAAGAATCAAATATAAAGGACCTAATTAAATAATATAATTCTAACAATGATAAGGTAAGCTTTACATCCTCACATGCAATAGCTTATACATTTACTAAAAGGCATGAATATCGTGAATAATAATTTGAAGGTCCTTCACCATTATGGACTCCATGTTAGAGTATGTATTTCATATGTATTTCTCATGTTTTTTAGTGTATTAGCTAGATTTTTCATCTTATAATGAGTTTGTCCTATGTGAGAGCTTATCCCACATTGGTAAGTTTATCTAATTTAGTGTTTTACCTTACCTATATAACCAAGTTCATTCCTTGTACTAGCATGCTTCATTATTCTTCATTTCTAAATAATATATGACCTACCTTATTTTTTCATATCATATTTTTAGTTTCCTTTGTGATGTTTTATTGCCAACACTTTGGATTTTTGGGTTGGAATGCTTATACCATTCCTAACATGGTACAAAATCCATAAAGGAGTTTAAACCATCCATTAACTTAAAATTTAGATAATTTTATTCCACTTTCCTCATGTCGCTACTTATTCCCTTGTCATGGAGAGAAAGCATAGAAGAGATGTTTATGAGAAGATCTTGGTGCCCTTTAGTGCCTTGTTTTAGACTTTTTGAATATTTTAAAGTGTTTTTTGGTTTCTTGATCATGGAGATCTGTAATTACCTTTGGAGGAGAGGCTATAGAGATTTGTTAATAGATCAAAATCTAATTGGTGTGGTGTTGGAGAATAACATCTATCAAGATAAGTAACCAGATATCCCCAATAATGTCTACTAGATTCTAACTTATACCCACCGATCTGAGGGTAGCATTCATAATTATTGTGAATATACTTCTACATGAAGGTGTTGAATGTATAAGGAGATAGAAATTTTAATACCCTAGAACATGTCTAAAGCTTCAACCTCATTGTTACATTTAATGCCAATGCCACCCATGTAGGTGACCATAAACATTCCTAAATTTGATTGGATTATGCCACCTCCACTAACCACCCCTAGGTTCGCTTTAGTTACCCCATCAAATTTAAGCTTGAACCATTATTTTTTAGGAAAGGTCCATTTAGTTTTAAACCTAGTTATCTTTTTAGAATTATCAATTTGATAGATATTTTGGCTAACAATCCATTTTTTCAATAATCTCTATTCTTCCTATCTTGTGGGGTTCTCAATAGATTTAAATTTGTAGGAATTGATAATCTCTACCAGTACTTTAGAAAAGGTATGGAAAACCTCTAGGGGGTTTTATAGTTTTCCCTAAAAAATCTATTATTATACTCTTTCCACAAGTTCTAGGCAAGGTGAGGGGGAATTTATAACGACATATCCTTCACAATCATAAATGTAGATTGGAATGGGGGTATCCTAGCTTTGACCAAGTCCACCACCTTATCATTCAAAACCCATCATAGTTTTAGCCTCTGCATGATAGGACTCCAAACCTCCCAAGAAAAATTATAATGTAAAGAGAGGTGAGTGATTACCTCTTCCTCTTCACCATAAATAACATACTTGTTTAGTATTTGAAAGCCTCTCTTCTTCAAATTATAAAGAGTCAAGATTTTGCTATACATTAGGGTCTAATAGAAGAAGTTGATTTTAGGTAGAAGTTTAGGAAACCATAATTTTCCCAATAGCCTATCCTCTTTAGGTTATAACAATAGTCCATAAGCATTTTTCATGATAAATAAGCCTTTTTCATCCTTATCTTAGATCATTTGATCTTGTTTAGGGAGGAGGGAAAACTTATAGTCAACCAATTTATTATGAAGCTAAAGGAAACCTCTCTATCCTAATCTTGATTAGTGACACAATCCATGATTTTATTCCAACTCCTAACACCTTAATTCCTACTGACGTAATTAGCCACTTTACCATCCAAGAACCTACAAGCTTTATTGGTTAGTCTTCCATAATTCATGTCTTTGAGGGGTAGGTCCTTTAACCATCTATCCTCCAAAAAATTGGCATTCGTACCATCCCTTATCTTTCATATAATTCCTATAAAAATGAGACCACAAGTTTTTAAGGTTCTATTCTAGATTATAGAACCATTAGGAAGTATAATATCAACTAACAACTTGTAACTTGTATCCCCATTGAGATACTTAGCAGTCATGATATCACCCCAATCCTTATTACCTTGGATTAGGTTCCACCCTATTTTTTTCATGAGATCCCTATTCATGAGATGAATCCTTATTAAACTTACACCTCCCTAAAATTTGGGAGTATAGACCTTATCCCATCCTACCAATGCAATTCTCATCTTTTCCTCCACTCCAAACCAAAGGAATTTCTTCTAAATCTGCTTGATCTTCTTAGCCACGTATCTCAAGATTTGAAATATAATTAGGAAGTGGTTAGGTATGAGTTGAAGGGAGGCTTTAATAAGTTTAAATTTCCCTAATTGACTATGTAAATCTCCTTTCTAACTAGTGAAATTTGTCTATATTCTCTCAATAATCATATTCCAATAATTGGAGGTGACTTTAGTGATCATAAGTGGAAAGCCAAGGTAGGTAGAAAACAACCTCAAACTAGATCAGCCCAGTGCTTTGGTAATTATTTATTGTAATTCCTCTTGAGTGTTTATAAAATATATGTGACTTTTTTCAAAGTTGATGCTTTGCCTAGAGGCCCATTCATAAGCATTGAGTAGGATTTTCCACCTTCCAACCTCAACCATAGAAGCAATTCCAAAAAATATAGTGTCATCAACAAATTGTTGAATGATCAATACCTGAGTGGTGGAGTTAGGCTTGATTCCTTGAAGACCTCCCTACACCAACAATTTATGGAATTTTAACCCAACACCTCTACCAACAAGATGAAGAGATAAGGAGAAAGAGGGTCTCCCTATCTTCTAACCAAAAACTAATTAACCAAAAACTCAAGTGGAATTATTTCCTCTCTACCATAAACCAACTAGATTAAAGAATATTTTTTAAACCATTAATATGTTATCGTATAAGCCCATAACACAACTCATACTTTTTTAGCCTATTATTCACACTCCACATCATATACATTTGTGAGTATTTTTCAAAAATATTATTCGATACTATACCATTATAATATGGATGATATGGTGTTGTATTGTGATTAAAAACCATAAAATATTATAATAAAATACACATAATTTATTCAATAAAATAAATCCCTATATAAATTATAAAAATTCGATGACACCCACATTTTGTTATAATTCTCTCATATGAACCTTATTATAATTTTTACTATCTAGTCCTTGATATTTGTAGCATCAACCCATATTGTTAAATTTTTAGTGAAAATTATTATATAAAATGTACCATTGAATTGAGAATAATTCTTAATTTGACCCTAAAATTAAACCTCCCATTTATCAATTATTTCTTGCATGATGATTAGGATCAATGGCATCTCATATTTTTTATTATTTTTTTCAACTCAATATAAAATGTCACATTTATACATGTATTATGATATATATTTATAAAATATTTACTAAAAATATATATAAAACAAAATATTTCTCATAATTACCTCTCTATTTTTGTCTCCATAAGTGATTCCTTCAGGGTATTCATGTACTTCTACACATTTATGTTCAAAATACATCTACACATCACTTCATCTGTAACCAATTTGTATAGTTTGATCCTAATCAAATGATATGGTGTAACCATTACAAGTATTTTTTTTATGTTTTATTTTCAATTATTTTGGAGCCAATCCTAAATTAAAAATATGTCATATCCCCACTCCCCAAAGTAGTGGGGCTATAACTTGTGAAAATTTTATTACCATAGGCAATTGTGTACATTACCAAGGGGTTTTGATCTAAAATTTAGATAAGTAATGTTGTCCATATGGTTTAATTAATTATGTATTATAATTATATAATAATGTAACTTTAAACACTTATCTATTACTATTTTTATAAATTTAACCATTGATAGAGTTCAATAACAAGTTATGACACCCTAATACCTAAAATAAATAGGTTTTGATATAAAGGATGAAAAATATTAATATTTAATTAAATGTATAATTTTATTGAATATATATTTATTTCTCAAAAAATTATGAAATTTAAAAAAGGGTATGTCAATAAAAGTTTATGCTAAAAATTTATGGCCTCCTAAAGTTAGTTCATTTAGATTGGTGACGAAACTACCCAAAAAGTTTTGTGAGCTTTACTAGTACTTTTTAAACTACCACAATAGTTTTTGACTAAAAATAATTAAATTTTATAAATGAGATAAATAATGATTAATAAATGGGTGCATATGGGTTCTCTTCATCTTCTAAGTCTTTTGGGTTTTTGTTTTAAAATATATTTGGTGTCTAAAATGTGTGTGTGTGTGTGTGTGTGTGTGTGTGTGTGTGTGTGTGTGTGTGTGTGTGTGTGTGTGTGTGTGTGTGTGTGTGTGTGTGTGTGTGTGTGTGTGTGTGTGTGTGTGTGTGTGTGTGTGTGTGTGTGTGTGTGTGTGTGTGTGTGTGTGTGTGTGTGTGTGTGTGTGTGTGTGTGTTTATAATGTCTTTATAATCATGGGATATATTTTTAATAATTATTATTCTTGATTGTATGTGGTTCTGTAAGTTGGAGTGTGGAAAGGAGAAAAAATGAGTGAGCAATTTATAAAGCATGTGAATATTTAAACATATTGTAATAAAAATTATGTTAATGATGGACTCAATAATGAAGTAAACTTGTAATTTAATCATGAGATAGTGTAACTAGGAGGACTCACTCTTTCTATAGTTTTCTCAATATGAGTTTCTCTAGATTAATATTATGAATTTTTAATTCCTATTTTGCTAAAGTTCCTTTCTCTAATTTCCTTTTTCAGTACTCCTTTTAGTATGCATCACTTGAAACTCATTCCTAATCACATTTAATTTTTTTTCTCAATAAATTAGTGATTTAATCAATCAATGAATATTTTGGAGTGTATAGGATCCATGTTGGAAAAATTTAGTGTGGAATATCCACGTAATTTATGGATCATATTATTATCAATGTTGGTTAGTGTTTGATAGTGTGTTGTTTATTCAATGAAATTTAGGAAGATAAATTCTCATTACCAAAGGAAAAATTTCTAGTGTAAGGATGATTTGGTATCTTTACAATAATATATATCAAAAATCAAGTGGAAAATAGATGTGAGAAGTATGGATTACAAAGATGAGAGGAAACTTGAAGATGATGAAGGAAGATTACACAAATCATAAGAGGATGTTGAAATCAATATCAATTCACAAATGAGCTCAGGTTTATTATGAAGGTTTTAAATGAAAAAATATGAGTTTTTATGGATAATTCCAACATAAATGAGGAGCTTAAGACCTCTGACCATGAGAAAGAGAAGACCTAATATAGACAAGCTACATATCCATTTAATAAGAGGTGAAAATTGGATTTTGACGATATGAAGGTTAGGTGAATGTGGAAAAGCTTTATCATTTTTTATATAAATTAAAATTATACTTATTGAATACAAACATATTTCATTTGTGGTATAATTTCTGAAGAAAAACATATTCCGTTTGTAATATTGAAGATAACTAGTCATGATCTAACTTGGCTTGAGAGTTATCTCAATTATTTGGTTATTAATAAGATACCACAAATTATTAAATAGGATGAATTTAAGGCTTTGATTAATAATAAATTTTATCCTATTTATTATGAAGAGTAAAGGTCTATTGAGTTGTAATTTTTGAAGTAATAAGAAGGCCAAAGTGACATGAAGGTCTATACAAGTGAGATTCAAAATAAGGCAATTTGAATTAGAAAATATATTTGACTTTAATATCCCCATGAATATGTTGGAGGGATAAATAGTCACTTAAGTAGGGTCATTTTAATTTTTCAATCCAATGGACATAGATTAGGATTGCTCTCAAGCCCACTATCTCGAAATGGATGAGAATAAGGGTCCATATTCCTCTTCAAAGTCTTATGATGTTCTAAATAATAAAGGTGGGGTAAATGTTACTTATATTATTTATAAGAAGGATAATAAACAACATTATGGGAATTTTAATGTTGATAGTCATTTTGAGGAGAAGTGTGGGAAGTTGAATCCATAATTACATCTATTAAAAAAAATTATGACATCACTTCAAGGAGAAGAGATTGATTGCAAATCAGATATGGATGAGAATATGTATTTTACCTCACTATATAAAAAAGTATGTTTGGATAGTAATCATTCTTAAGACAAAGGTGAACCTTTTAAAAAAATTATGGTAAAATTTTATTCTCTTTTTTTATTATATTTAATTTAATCAAATTTGATAATTAAAGATATAATAGATATATTTGGGTTGGAAATGTATGATAATCCTAATACTTATGTTCATATATGGGTGAAACAAGGAGTAAAATAAGGGTTTATTTTCAATATAGAGTCAAGTTTACAATAAATGAACATTTTGTTGAAGAATTTATCATAAATGTTGAACTTGTTGACATTTAGGGTATAGTATTTGGAATCCCTTATATGTATATTATAGATTCTACTTTTAGGAGATCTAATCAATATTGTTTGGTTAATGATGGGAAAATATACACCATAAAATCCTATGAAGGAAAATCTAATATTTATTTGGTAATTTCCACTCAAGGTAATTGTATGCTTAATGCCAATGAGAAGTTTTCTTTTCTCATTTTAAAACATAAGAAAGAATGTAAGGGTACTGATAGTAGGTCTAATAACAAATAACATGAGATGAAATTATTACTAGGATTTCATCTTCTAGACATGGGTCTTCTTCAACAACAAAGTTAAGCACACAAAAGGCATGAAAAGCTAGACTCATTAGTTTGAAAGGTTGATAATATCATTAAGAACATGCATCTCCAATTATAAGAGAGGTTAAAAATTGGGGCTATAAATTTCTTCACCATATGTATTCCTAATATTTTGGGGACCAAAATCATCCAAATTTAGGGAGACATGATTTGAATTTTAGATTGATAATGTTAGCCACATTGTTTAACTAATTATCTACTATAATTGTATAATAATTGAACTTGAAACACTCTTTATATTGATATTTTCTAAATGTAACCATTGATAGAGTTCAAGAATAAGTTGTGACACCCTAAGAACTAAAACATATAAGATTTTTTATAAAGGGTAAATAATGTGATTTTTTCATAAAATGTAAAATCTTATTTAATATCTGTATTCCTCTCAAAAATTATGAAATTAAAAAAAAAATCATGTCAATTTGAGTTCATATGCAAAATTTATAACTTTTGGAAGATAGTGCATTTGGCTTGGTTATGAAACCATCTTGGTGGTTTTTTGAGCTTCATTAGTGGTTTCATAACTACCCTAACAATTTTAACTAAAAATACCATAGGTTTTGAAATGATTAAAAAATGATGCAACAAACGGTTGAAGACAATTTATCTTCAAATTATGATTCTTTTAGCTTTGCATTTAGAGATTTATTTGGTGTCTAAAGTGTATATATGTATGATAAGAGTATTTTTAAGCATAGGATATATTCTTAGAAAATTTTAGTATTGATTTTATGCTGTTTAATAAGTTTGAGTGTAGAAAGGAGAGGATGAGTGTGAAAGATACATAGCATGTGAATATTTGAACATATTGTAATGCAAACTATGATCATGGAGACCTCAAAAAAGGAGTAAACTTATAATGACACTATGAGATAGTGTAAAAAGGAGAAAATCCCTCACTCTTTCTATATTTTTCTATATATGATTCTCTTGGCTATTATTCCTTACATTATTTTCATTTTTCAATATACCTTTGAATATGTAACACTTTAAATTAATTCATAAGAACCTTTAATGATTTTTTCTCAAGAAAATAGATATTTAATCAATCAAGGAATGATTACAAGTGAATATGATCCATTTTGGTGAAACTTCATGTGGAAAATACACCTAGTTTATGGATTAGGTTTATATGAAGTTTCATTATTGATTATCACATATGAAGGCATGATGAAATTCATTATCAAACTAAAACAAAGGATCACTCTAGTTAATGATGGTTACATTTTAATTTATTTTTTATATAAACACCATTGATAAATATAAATGGATGGGAAAATTCTAATAATGGTCAAATCAACACCTTAAATATTTGATCTTATCTCAGCAAGGTTAATTTTTTTTAATTTGCATTAAATATTATGCAATGATTTTTTCTCAGACTATGTAAGTAAGAGTTCATCATTAACATAAGCCAAAATTTTAAATTTTATATAAATGTTTTAAAGCCTTTAATTCTTGATTTCCCCTATATTTTATTTGAGTTATTTTAACTTTAATATTCTTCTCTTGGATATGGTTTATTTGATTTTTTTAATTATTTAACCCTTTTTGTCTTAGTTGAAGTGCTATTTAAGGTTTGGTAAATTATTTACATGGTTTTTTGAAGAAAATTTAAGGAAATTTTATAATAAGGGGGACCTTATACTTAGGTCTAGGTCAAGTTAATAACTATCTAATAAATTAAAGCTTTTACATATCACTGACTTAGGCTTGTGCTAAAATTATATTGGGGTATGTGTAAATTTTTTATGATTATCTTGTGAAGACCATAGAATTAGACATGGTAAATATATCATGGATTAATATTTTAGTTTTAAACCTTAATAATTATTTTTGCCTATAAGGTAATTGACCTAAGTTAGGTCAACATGGACTATGATTAGGTCTTTACTCTATTTAAGTTTTGCTTATTTTTTGATTTGTTGTTTGAATGGAATGTGAATGAGTTACATAGGGTTATTATAACACGTTTTATCCATAGTTGAGTATCCATTAAATATCTTAGGGTATGAATAATTAAAGGAGTCAATGGGAATTGAAATGTGTTCACATATTTCATTATTTTTGGAGCTATGGTAGTGATTAAAATACCATTACATTCTAAGGGTTTTGAAGATCCATTATTATCCATTATCTCACATATGTTCACATGGTATTATAAAATGGGTTTATTAAGAAATATCCCATAATGAAATGGATATGGAAAGAAAATGTGAAGGGTAGAATTATAGGTACAAATTTTATAGGAAAATATTCTCTATTCAACCTTTTTATTAGTGTTCTCTTAAAATAAAATTCCTTATAATTTCTTTGCTCTAGTTAGGAACTTTGTATTTTTTATTTTATTTTTTATGAATTTGTATGTGTATGTAAATGCATGAATACATGTATACATGTTAAGCCTAAGATTGTAAGTCGAGGGTTTACATTCTTTCTATTTGTGGTCTTTGGAAAAATGTTGCGTTTAGTGTAAATTTGGTTGAAAATGGTTTAATTAAGTTTTAAGATATTGTTGACATCATATATGGACTATTAAAAATAAAGGGTATAATTTTGTGAATTTATTTATACAAACTTCAATAAATTATTCTAGGATACCTAATATTTTACCTTAGTTGTATGGACCATAGTAGGGTTGAATCTTGAATTAAAATGTGGGTTTGTATTTTTAAGGTTTTCTTATGCTTATTTGAGTATTTTAAAATAATTTTTATTTTATAGATAAATATTTCCTTGTGTAAATAATTTTAGTATTCTTATACTATATATTATTTTATAAAATACATAATGGAATTTATAAGGCTATAAAGAATAATGTATTTGATTTTTTTAAACTTATATATAGATAAATTAAAAAAGAGTATGATCTCAAGTCATTAACATTAACTTATATTTTATGTAAAATTCATAATTATGTGGGATGATCATTGTATTTTATAAAAACCAATCCTTTAATTATTGTAAATTTTGTAAATAATCCATGTAAGGATGTGCCACTTACCTCTTTTATGAGTTGGATATAACTCAGCTTGGTATCTTAGATGTTATGCTCATAGGAGTGTTGGTGATATATATAATTTGAAATGATTGGTTAATTCATATCATTTTCATGCTATAATAATTTGAAGATGATTTGTTTACATCTTAATTTAGGCTTATGTGGGAAGAAAAATATCATTTATGAGATAAATTTAATAGTAGATCCAACATTTGTTTTGAGTCTATTTATTAGTCATTTTTAATATAGGAATAATAAATCTATGGCTAACTTGGGATTTTTCATAATTCATCAAATTTATTTTTTCTTATCTGAAAATGTCTTGGTATCCATCAATTATTTCATATATATTATTGGGCTCTAAGCTTTGATAAATTATTTATAGTTGGAGTTAATCATTGAGACTAACATTACTTTTATATATATTTAGTATTAGTTGTTACACAAGCATGAATATATTATGCCCGAGTCTTGGTATCTAAGGAGAATGGTATTTTGGTTTAC